>PVLA01006535.1:50790-122027 GCA_004027455.1 Hydrochoerus hydrochaeris
AATATGTGAATGAAGATGCAGCAACAAATACAAATGAAATAAAAAGTCTATTCACAGAAATAATTAAGGAAAACTTCCCAAACATAGGTAACGGAAGTGAAGTTCAGATAAATGAGGCATATAGAACTCCAGCCAGCTACAACCCAAACAGATCTACACCCAGACATATAATAATCAGGATTCCAGAAATCCATCACAAGAACAGAATATTAAAAGTGGTCAGAGAAAAGAAACAGATTACCTATAAAGGAAAACTCATCAAAATCACAATGGACTTCTCAGTGCAAACCATCAAATCACGAAGAGCTTGGAGTGAAATATTCCAAGCCCTGAAAGAAAATAACCTCCAACCCAGAATGATGTACCCTGCAAAACTGTCTCTCTAAATTAATGGAGAGACAAGATATTTCCACAACAAAGAGGAACTGGGGGAGTTTGTGACCACCAATCCAACCCTGCAAAGAATACTGAAGGACATTCGAGAGAGAGAGAAGAAAACCACCAGGGTTCCAGGAATAATGGCAGAAAGGCCTCAAAGAAAGGGGCAGACAGTGGAATCAAGGAGAAAAGTAAACAAATAACAACAGAAAAATAGCATGACAGAGATAAGACAGAGAAGATTTGTTATATCACTGTTTTATCTTGACTGATTTTATTTGAATCTGGTATGCTTGAGAGTGTCGAGTCTGTGAGTAGGGGCAACTACTCTGAAGATGACAGGATTCAACAGGATACCCATTCTGGTTTGATTGTTAACTGTCTCTGAAGTCCTATAATGTCTCCAATATTTAGATTTTATTAATAATGTAAAGCAATGCTATGTTTATATTATATTTGACAGTATAGACAATTTTATTGAAAATAACTAGAGACATCATAGGGACTACCGTAGATCACCTAATATTGTGTTTTTTGTATGTTCTTGTCATTTCATGTTTCTCTAGGAATTTGTATTGCTGACTTGTTTTGATTTATTTCTCCCTCTAATACAGAAAGGCTAGGTATATGTGTAGACTTATACATGTGCAGAACTTCTAAGTAGTTTACAAGAATGGATTATAGTTATTGTAAGGGGAAAAAAAGGAAAAGAGAATATTCTAAAGGATATAACTGCATGTATGTTTGAGTGTGTGGAATTAATAACCATGTTGCTAAAGTTTTAGTTGGATGGATGAGCACAACTGACTGCAGTCTCACTGTTTGGATGTCCACTTTGTGGACTTTAGTTTTGTAACTTGAACAACTGCATCTAAGAGGAAAGTATATAATTATCAACTAGTGATTATTACTTGTTACTATTTTGTTTTGTTTTGTTTTGTTTTTGAGATTTTGTATTGTTTCTACCCTCTTTCCATTTCAAAGTTTTTTCTTTAAATAAAACAATTTTAAAAAAGCAAGAGGAGGAAAAGAAAGTGCTCTAAAAGAGATAACTGTATGTAACCTTAAGTGTGTAGAATTGATAACCATGTTACTAAGTTTTTGTTGGATTGGTGAATAGAACTGTTTGCAGCCTCACTGTTTGAATGTCCACTTTGTATGCTTTAATTTTGTAACTGGAACAACTATATCCAAGAAGACAATATGTACTGTATCAAATAGTGATTTCTTACCGTTTATTTTTTTTTAAATTCTGTATTGTTTCTACCCTTTTTTCTGTTTTGCTTCCCCCTCTTTAAATAAATAATAATAATAATAATAAATATGGACACTTATAAGGGAATCTAAAGATTTTATTATATCCTCAGAAGTGTCCATGTGAAAGAAAGGGTTAGAATCACTGCTCCCATAGACTTCAAGATGGTTCTGATACCTGATGAACAAGTTCCAAGGGAAATGTATTTAATTTTTAAAATAACCCAGAGTAAAACATGTACATCCATAGGTTGACAGTGGTTATCATCCATAGGTTGACAGCGGTTATCTCTGGTGATAAGCGCTAAATTTTTCTAGATACTTTTTCTGCATTTTTAACATTTTCTATGATGAATATCATGTATTTCAGTAAAATAAAAGGTTAGTTTCATTTTTTAAAGTCTACTCATATCCCTGGGTCTACCATAAAACTCTTGCATCTAGCATAGCAATTAAGTCATTTTAATAAAGCAGTGGGCACTATAAAAATGTGAAGCATCAAAATTCAAAAGGCATTAAAACTCACTCAAAATAATCAGAAAACCCTATATTCTTTGAATTAAAGTTTTTCTATTTTCTCTTAAAGTCATTAATTGCCCAAACACTCAAGGTATAAGAAAAGAAACAGTTAAGGAAAATGTGAACCACTCCTAAATCAATCTTGCTATCAAATTCCATTCTCATTAAAATACTCCCCCAAGAGCCTTAAACCCTCAGTGGTAAGCAGTGTCCTCCAAAGAAGTGCCCCATTCTGGTCATTGCCAAAAGATTAATAAAACTTAACTAAGATAATTACTTAAAGTAGTCTCCGCTGAGTGAGCCAGGGTGGGGAAAGACTCATTTCTGTTAGTAATAATTATCCCTGGTTAAATTATTTTCTATCTATTGTCTCCCTTAGGTCCTGTCTTCCAAAGAGGTCTCACAGAGAAACCAATAGCCTGCTAGGATTTATTTTAAGGTCATAATCCACTTGCCAGTTTATGTCAGCCTAAAAGTCTTTCTATCTTTCTTTTCTCTCAAATCTTTCTAGCCTATATTCTTTATTGCTCTCCACAAACTATTAAATAACAGGTAACATTAATTGAATACTTAGCATAACATCCATCATATAAGAAGTGCTCTTTAGTAATGCATTTATCTATTCCCTCAATGAATATTTATTGAGTATCCACCCTTGCCAAGCACCATACTAAGTTTTTCTTAATGTGCAGCAGTAAAGAAAGCAGATGAAGACCAATGACCACATGGAGTGTTCGCTGTATGGTAAATAGGATAAAGAATAAACATAACAAATTAGTAGATTTTAAAATGTAAAGAGGTGATGATAAAAGGAAAATGAAGTTAAAAGCAGAAGTTCAGTAGCAGGGAAAATGAGGTCAGGTAGCATGTGTTGCCTAGCAGAACCAGGTAGTTAGCAGAGGCTTCATGGAGAAAGTATCCTTTGAGCAAAGACTTGAAAAGGAGGCAGAATAAGGGGCAATATGTGAAGGAAGCACATTCAAAAAGACCACTGTTAGTGCAAGGCCCTAGAGTAAGAGTTCACATGATTTTTTCAAGGAACAAGAAGACGGAACAGATTGTAGCAGGGTTAAAAAAAGAAAGACCCAAAAGGTTAAGACCAGAGAAGTAAGGAGAGTGCAGACTGTATATAGCCATATAGGTCTTTGTAAGGCCTTCATTTTCTGAGAGAAACAGAACCCCTTGTATAGTGTTAGTGGAGTGATAGTGTCTGACTTACAGTTTTAAGATCTCTTTGGTAAACTCAAGCTATGCTGAGAAAAGACTGGAGAGGGGATAGGGGTAAACTCACACAAGACTGGTAGCAGCACAGGTGAGAGGGGGCTGCTTTCAGAAGATTCTCTGCAGGCAAAGCCAAGTGAGTGTGAGTGAAGAGAGCAACAAGAAACACCTCAAAGGTTTCAGCTGTGGAAACCCAACGGAGTGGCCATCAGTGAGATGCTGTAGGCTATGGACAGAGCTATATTTGTGGGGCAAGATCAGGATCTCAGTTTTGGACATGCTGAGTTGGAGGTATCTAACAGGCTTGCAGATGGAGAGCTGTAACAGGCAAGGGAATTTATGGGGCTGAAGTTTAGGAGAGAGGCCTGAATTAGAGATGGACACTTAGAAGTCACGAGAATATGGCTGGTATTTAAAACCATGAGGCTGCCTAATGACAAAAAATGTAGAACAAAGGAGGGGGAAAGGGAGGGTAAATAAAACAGATTACATCTGAGTCCTAAAGCCTTTAAATATTAAAATTCCAAAGAAGAGAAAGAATCAATGAAGGAATCAATAATGACCAACATATGAAGTAAGGAAAAAATCGTACGGTATTTAATCCATATAGTAACCAAGTATTAATGTTATTTCCATCTTAAGACAAGAGAACTGAAACAAAATTTGTGTTATCCAAAGTCATGCTGCTCTATAAAATGAGTTTTATTCAGTTTTGTCTGATTCTGTAATCCATATTTAAATCCAAAAATGCTAAACAGCTACCTACCTAATTTCCAAGACATCTCTTCCCTAAAAATAATTGTGTTCTTTATATACCTCTCATATGTTCATTCTATTATGTCCCATGTACTTTAAAGCTAAAACTGAGATATCATTCTCCATCCTCCCATGGTTTCTTACAGATATTTATCCTTTCCACTGTTTTTAAAATGTGCCTTTACATCAACATTTCATTTCTTTTCCTATAATTTCTCCCAAGCTTCTGTGTTATCACCTATTCACCTTCACACTTCTCAGGATGTATTGAGGACTTAGAGGCTGAGTTAATTGGATACTGTATCAATGTGGATGATTATCCAAAAGCCCCTTTTCAGTACTGGAATCTTATTAAACCTAAACACCCAAGACGTTAATACTCCATCCTGCAAATTCTACTTCCTGGACTTCTACCCAGCTTGCTCCCTCATTCCCACTGAATTTAAGATGAACTTCTTCAAATTCCACAACTCCTGACCTCTCCACTTCCATCTCTTTGTTCACTTTGATGGCCTCGTTTCCTTCACTGTGAGAAGACTCCTCAACCTCGTAACCATCCTGCAAGCCCCTCCTCCACTCCTACACCTCCACCAGTAAGGGCTGGTGAGGCAATCTCACCAGGACAAGAATTATGGCTAGCCACTGTTCTGTATCTCAATCTCAAATAGGCCTTGAGTGTTTCTAAGGTATACTTTTTTGTTATTGTCTCTGTTAAATTTTCTCTCTCATTTCCTGAGCAGTTATTTCAAAGAGTCATCACTCTGATCAATCCTCCCCCGCTCACCACCACCACACTCACTACACACTCCATCCCCTTCCCTACCATCAGAAATCCTTAATCTGTTTTTTTGGGGGAGTTGCTTTGTTTTGTTTTGTTTTGTTTTGTTTTGTTGTGGTACCGAGGATTGAACTCATAACCTCGCGCTTGCCAGGCAGGCACTTATGCCACGGAGCTAAATTCCCAGCCCCTTAATCTGTTTTCTATTCCACAAAAACATGGAAGCTATGACATGCAAACTTCCTCTTCTTCCAAATACCTGACCCAAAAAATTAATTTATCTTCTTCTATACCTACTCCATTTTTTTCTTCCTAACTTAAATGGATACCACTTTTCTTGTCTAAGATAAATCCTTTCACCCTGTTCTGAATCTCCTTACCTCTTACCTCCTCCTAGGTCATGCTCTGCCATGGATTCCATTTATGTCCTAGGCCATCAGTCTTTATCCATTGCCTCCTTCCTCCCTGCTGTAGATAAACACCTTCTACTGAGTTCAGACAAGCTAATTTACATTTCCCTCTGATAATTTTTTGGATCAAGAATGCTTTCTCTTTTATCTCTTTAAGAAACCCTATTGTTCCCTAAACACCTGTTTCAAATTTTCTCTTGGCTCTAAGATCATCTGTAGCAGGACCCAGACTGGCCTTGAACTCATGGTGATCCTCCTGCCTCAGCTTCCCAAGAACTGGAATTATAGGTATGTGCCACCACAGCTGGCTTTGGTACCATTCTTAAGTCATTTATTCCATGTTTTATGCCTATAGTTTTCCTTTCCTTCCTTTGTCTCTTTTTTTAACAAACATTTTTGTCTCTTACAGTATCTTAAACACTACTGCAAATGAATATTAAGCTGTTATTTCATTTAATATTATCAATAATTATAAATATTTGTTCCCTTAAACATTTGTAATTCTTTATTGTATTATATCTAAAATGTTCTTTTTTCCCAATTTTTATTTTTCATGAGTGTCTTCTTGCATACCAGGTGACTACATTCCTCAAGGGCAGTTGGTACATGTACATATCACAGCTTAATTCTTTTTACATCCCATTCCAACCCCTTCCCTCCCTCTTCTTCCATTTCATGGTTTCCTTCTCATTTGTGAAAGATCTATCTCCCTGTTTTATATTATCCATCTTTTACTCTTTATATTTTTAATTTCTCATATAAGAGAAATCATACAATATTAAGCTTATGTGTCTGATTTCTTTCACTTAACACTATGGTCTCAAGGTACATCCACAAAAGCAAAATGCATAATGATATTTCTTGGCCTTTTATCTATTATATTCCAGGCTGGGTAAGCACCTTGTTCAGAATACATACAGGATATGTGTTCTACATAACTAAAAGTAAAAAATAAATAAAAGAAATAACCAAATGTATAGCTATGAAATGGACTTTATAAAGTTTTCATGCCAATGTATATTGCCATATCCTATCATGTTTTATAAAGTGATGGCACATCTTACCTGATCTTTTAGTTATGACAGATGGAAGAAGTAATTTACAGTCAGATTTACATTTGCAAGGCACTATGTTGAAGTGCTTCACATTATATTTCAGTTCATTTAGAACACCTTCTGCTCCCATCACGACTGAAGAGATTTCTGTTCCATCTACCAAATGCCAAATGAGGTAATTGGTCTGCGTTTTAGGAACCATGTTCTATATCCATGATGCATCTTTAAATCCTAGAATCACTTTCTCCTGGTGAGATACTTACACAGTGAGAGGCAGGTAGGAACAGGCATGAAGCTCAATCAAGAGAACTACATATAGATTCATATTTCCTAACCTGCAATCACTCACAGCACATACTCATCAAGTGGAATGGCAGGTAGAATTGCTTGGATTGCTGGTACTACCATATTTCACTGAATCTGATACCATTAACTATAAGACACAATTTTACGTATACCATTAAAAATTTTAAATGCTGCCAATCAAACTATGCCATGCTATCAATTGTAATAATCCCAATTTTAGAGATGTTAAAATGTGTATCTTAGAAAATCAGTAAGTACAGTACTAATATTTTTAGCCAAACTAATATTTTTAGTAAGAACCTTTATTTTGTACATTTCATGGATCCTTGGTACATGATAGATAATTTCTGTGAAATTTAATCAGACCTTTTTTAAAACTTCATGTTTTCCCAGTGAGTTATGGGCCCATCATCAATCTATGAAGAGTCATAATGAATCAGTAGTTTAAAATGTCACTAAATTTTTTTAATTGCAAAGGAATGTCAAACACCCGAGCAGATTCCTTGCTATTGGAAGTAGAAAGCCCAAGACAGAAATAATTGTGATCTCCAAATGTAAAAAGAGTATGAATGCATCAAGTTTAGCTCTAAAAATAATCTAGAATAAGGTTCCACAGGTATTCAGAGTTGTAGGCAAAAACAAACAATTCCCTTCTATTTTCTTAAAACTCTTAAAGATATCATATTATAGTGACACAAGCACACCCATATTATAGCAGCATAATTCATAATAGCTAAATCTTGGAAGTATCCTATAAGTCCATCAACAGGTGAATGGACAAAGCAAATACAATATTTACACAAAATGGAATACTACTCTCAATGCAACTACACAAGTTAGACTGGAGTCATTTGTAGGAAAATTAATGCACCTTAAGACCTTCACATTTAGTGAAATAAATCAGCCACATGAAATTAGATACCGCATAGTTTCTCTCACATAAGAAACCCAAATTGTAACATTGAGCAAAGTAAAACATAATAAGAATTAGGAAGATAGATCTTTCTCAAATAGGAAGGGGATTAAAAGATAAAAGTAGTAAGAGGGAGGGATGGAAAAAGGAATTAGATCAGGTATAGTAGTGCATGCCTGTATTCCCAGCCCTTGGTAGCCTGAGGCACGAGGATCACCGTGAGTTTGAGGCCAGCCTAGGCTACACAGTGAGTTCAAAACCAGCCTGCATCACACAGTGAAACTGTGTCTCAAAAAACAAAAACAAAACAAAACAAAAAGATGTGTTATGTACACATACAACTTCACACAAGAAATGTAAACATTATGCACTATAAAAATATACTAATAAAAAATTTTAAAGAACTAAGAAGGTGAGTTATTGACTGTATTTGTCATTTTTGCATACAAACTGCATTTCTGCCCATGTTTGAATTTCTGCTATACTCTTCCACTCACTTAACAGCTGAATTCCCTACATAAACACACACACACACACACACACACACACACACTACACCCCAAACCCTAAGTTCAGTCAGGAATGGACAAAGATTAATCAGAGCCCCACACAGAAACTGGACTCATTTCTCAAGTGAACAGGATCAGTGAAGTTAGTTTAGATAACCAAGCCAGCCTGATTCTTGGTCCACGGCTGGGTGAATTAGACTGGGTCTGCCCTAACCATTACCTAGCAGGTGAGAGGGGTACAAATCTGCTTTTAGGTATCAAAGCCTTAGACTTGTGCTCCTACATTTGCTAAGTAGGATCATCATGACCTATTTAAAACTAGTTCTTAGTCCCCTTACTCCTTCTTCTGGAAGAGCAGAGAGTGATAAATGGCAGAATTTCAGCAAAAAACCCATCTAAAATTCTTAAAATGAGCCCCCTCCTCCTACCCCCACAACTAGCCTTTGGTGTTGCCTTTTAGCTCCATCAGGATTCACATCCATTGCATTCTGGTCTCTACTTTGTCTCCTTCCCAAGTACCCAATTTTTATGCATGGGAAGACCTGGAACAAGTCCCTAGACTTACACATAGGCTTGACTTTCATACACAGAAAATAAGTGAAAATCAACTGCATACATTTAATGACCTCAGGGGAAACCGGAATGATGGATGGATGGATGGATGGATGGATGGATGGATGGAGAGATAGAGAAAATTAACTTGTGGTGAGACATGAAATAAGAAGAAAGAACTTTAATACAAAGAAAACTAGAGAACTATTCTAAAAGTGTATCCCAATTATCAGTGAAGAACGATGTATGGCATTATCCTATACTTCAGATTTTCATGGAAATTTTGCTATATATCATTAAACCTACACTATCCTCTGAGATAAAACTAAAATATATTCAGAATATATAGGGCTTCATCTTCCCTTGAATCCTAGAAGTTTAGAGGTGGAAATGATATTAGTAATCATTAATCTCCTCCAACCATCTGACAGATTTAGAAACCAAGACTGAAGGATTATCTGTGACTCGCCTAATATATTCAGCCACTGGTTAAGAAACAATACATACACCCTTACTAAAATATGCTTTTAGTGAAGAACTCTAAATGCAGAGCCTGATCAGAATTAAGAAATAGAATGAAGCAGAGAAGTTTCACTCTTGTTATTTGTGTGAGGGGAGGGTACACTGGGAGAGAATGTAAAAAATAAAGGCATAGAATACATACAAATGGAATGTAAGCAGGAACATTTGAACCACTACACAAAAAAACATTCTAGGAAACTAGGAGACCCACATAGTTATTGTTTAATAAAACCAGCTTGATATTTAAATATAAAAGCAAGAATGGTTGAAAAGTGAGCAAGCATCTCATTAAAAACCACTCTAACATTCCATTTTTCAAGCTTCATCAGAATATCAAAGGAAAAGTACCTTTTTTTCATTTATGAAATATCTGATATTCTTTTATGGTCATCCTTGGTTTATTCTGAAAGCTCCTAAGCATTCTACCAACTCTATCAGATATATATATATATATATATATATATATATATATCTTCAAATATGTTTCCAAATACACAAACTAGGGCTGGGGATTTAGCTCAGTGGTTTAAGTGCCTGCCTATTAAGCACAAGGTCATGAGTTCAATCCCCAGTACCAAAAAAAAGAAAATCAGTGTCACCAAATACACAAACTATTATTATAATTTTGTGTTTCAGAAACTGAAAAACCTGCCATGCCTGGTGGCACATACCTATAATCCAACACTTGGGAAGCTGAGGCAGAAGAATTGCCCCAAGTTCGAGACCAGCCTAGACTACATAATAAATTCAAGGCCAGTCTGAGCTACAAGAGAAGACCCTGTCTCAATCAATCAATCAATAAATAAATCTTTAAAAACTAAACAACTAGGATAGTTCATGCAAATTTGAGAACTCTTCTTAAAAGGATACTATGTTTGTATGATTATCTACACAAATAACACAAGCCGATTTTTCAGGAAAAAAAATTATCCCTCAGGTACGCTCCTTTTAACTGAATCAACTTAATTTTATGTGACGTTGTCCTTTCCAGAACTGCAAATTCAATAAACGCAGCAGGTCCTGATCTTGGTTTTTAACAGATGGCCTCAACAATATGACAGTAATAGCATCTGACATGTGTTGTTTCAATGATCTCTCTCACTCTTGGAAAAGTATGGAAGCGTTAGATCCCGTGTGTTCCTTCAGATTGTTATTTCTGGCACGTTCTTCTTGGCATATGCTATGATGAACCATTCATAACAAATTAAATTTTCATTAAGGTAAAAAAAAAAAATCTCCATAATCCATAAGCCTACAATTTGTCTCAGTTCCCAAGATAACATTTTCTGTGCAATGGGACAAGTTGTACAAATAATTGAGTGTAGGGACGGTTTCGATTTATTTTTTTACAAATTGGCTGTTTTGCTAGAGATGGGGGAGGGATGAAGCAAAGGCCCAGATTCCCAGAAATGGAAAAGAGTCAAGACGCCTGAAAGATTTGTGGCCTGCTTGCCAAGCACTTTGCAGGGACACAATAATCATAGATTCCCAGGAAACACATCAAAAGATGCAAAGCCGCATGATGCCACTTGAATGGCACCACATGGCTGGATACAAAGACCAGCTGGAGAAGGCAGAATTCCTGTACCTTGAAGGTAAAGTGTTAGCGCTGATTGGAGCTGTAATTAACAGCTTCCTCTAACTGTGCAATGGAATTTTCCTGAAGGATTTGGTAGTTTTACTCACTGGCAGGTTTAGTAAAAATGGGATTTTAGGCAGCACAGAGCTTTCAAACCAAAGTAGCTAAATCTATTTAAAGCAGAAATATCAATGATTTTCAGTGTGCACATGGGATAGAGGAACCTGAGCCATAAACCACTGTTGATTGCTTCTTGCAGGAGCAAGCTAACACCAAGTGGGGGCCAGGAAGACCAAACAGCCAGCTTAGGCCTCTCTCCTTGAGCCGGCACTCAAACTTCGTATAATTTTCCCCTATAATAATGTATTCAGCCCTACTTAGTAACTGATAGACTACTCAATTTTCAGTGTACAGTGAAAATATTGGCTAGTGGTTGGAAGAGAAATTGGATTCTTGACCTTACCTCACCCTTGGCACGACTTCGCTTTGGTGATATTTCTGAACCTGCTGTGTAGCAGAGGCTGTTTTCCTATATGAGCTTTAGGCTAAAAACACACTTCATTAGACTTTTTCAATATTTTCTGCCTCCTGAAAATTAAGTTGAACTATTCACAAAAAGAATATAATAATGTGTAAGTTGAAGTCTGAAAAAAAGTATGCAATAAACAAATTTACTACTTAATATCTTCCCATGCCAAGTGAACACATATAATGCTATGGAATGAACACTTTCTAGTCTCCCAAGCAGTTTCGTGGAAAAACCAAAGGAGCAACTAAAACTGAAAAAAATAGACAAATCAGATAAACATAATTAAAAATTAGGAGCTTAACAATTTTTTTCCAAAAAGTCAGTGAAAAAAAGGATAGTGGCAAGCTTGTCACTCCATGACTGAGCAGTTGTGAAATATTTAGCCTGACAGGGAACTACCGAGAAATCTATGCGTCAGACTCGGTACTTCACAGATGCCATCAAAGAACTCACAGAAATGAGGCTTTGTGGAGAAGGAGGTGACACGAGCCTCTGAGGGGATCAGAGGAAGCATAGGCTTGGGAGAGAGCTTCTGAGATGCAAACAGCAGCAGGATGTCAGGGCACAGAGCAGAGTCGGTTGTAACTCAGCATCCCCCACACTCTCTGACAAAACTTCAGGGGCTTAAATCCCTTGGAAACAGTCATCTGCCTCTGGACCAGGTCCAAAGCACAATCACCTTTTGTCAAAATCTGAATGACAGCAAGTGTCTCTATAGAAAATCTTCACTGGATTCACTTGAAAAGTCATATGTGAAAAATGGCAAAGGATGACTCTCTCAGAAGGTTAACTTTGTATCAGTTTTATTCATTTTTTTATTTCATTGGGGCATGTTTGCAGGGTACAGCGATTACACTCACTGTGGGAACTGATACGTGTACATAACACATCCTAATTCTTTTCACTTCCCCTTCCCTTCAACCCCTGAGCTGTTTTGTTCTGCTTTTTACCAGCATGAAACATTTATTTTACAAATCTTTATCAAGTTAACTATGATAAACACAGATTAACATCTGGGCTAACAAAAAATACATAAAATACACAAGATAATTATATTAAATCAAGGTACACTTTTAGGTACATTGACCATGCTTCTTTATAATAACTTTTCTCTCTCTTTTTTTCCTATTGTCTATTTATTATTTTGCATATTATTTATATATTGAGCTTCTCATATAAGAGAAACCATGTGATATTTAAGATTGAACATCTGTTTTAATATACTTAACATTATGGTCCCAAGATATACCCAATTTCCTACAAATGATTCAAGTTTATCTTTCTTTCTGGTAGAGTAGTACTCCATTGTGTATAAATGCTACATTGTCTTTATCCATTTATCTGTTGATGAACATATAGGCTGCTTCCAAGATTTAACTATCATAAATTGTGCTGTTATAAATATGGAGACTCATGCATCCCTATAATGTGATATCTTTAAAGTCTTTCAATATGATACCTAGAAAAAAAATAGCTGGGTAAACTGAAATTTCTATTTTTAGTTTTTGAGAATTCTCCTCACTGATTTCCTTAGAGGCTGTACCAGTTTATACTCCCATTAACAATGAAGAAGTGTTCCCATCTGCAGCTTCTCGAGCACTTGTTATTGTTTGATTTCTTTATGATGGCTATTCTTTCTGGAGAGAGAATTCCAGTGTTGCTTTGATTTGAGTTTCTTTCTTTTTAAGATTAAAAAAACAGAAAAATCAAGAAGCAAACAAAGGGGAGAAGTCAAGATGGCCGATCAGTGAGCAACAAAATACAGAGCCTCCTGGGAGAAACAACTCATATGCCAGAATAAAACACCCTGGAGAGACCCAGACAGAGGGAGATGGATCCTCTTGACACAGGAAGAAATTAAAACATAAAAAACCTCACTGAACATGTCAGGACTACAACTGAAACAGCTAAAAATTATGGGACACAGTGTTTTCGCAGTGACCCACCATGTTTGCGCTGGTCTGAATTTGTGCCAGCTTGAGTCCACGCTGGCTGGTAGAGCCGCCCAAAGTCGTTCCCACTACCATTCACAGGAAGCACAGCAGCACTGAAGTCAGGGGTTGGTGAGCCCAATGGAGAGTGGAGCTGGCAAAGGGACCTTCATTAATCCATGGTCAGTGCTGGGAATGAGACCCCACCCAGGGGAAAGGCACCACCAAATGGGCAACATGTTGGAATCGGGCAGGAGGAGCCTGAACTGGGAGTGAATGTGACTTCAGTAGGTTGCTCCCTCCCCAGAGCAGATTCCTGGGATTTGCTTGGACT
Source organism: Hydrochoerus hydrochaeris (assembly GCA_004027455.1). Classification (NCBI taxonomy): domain Eukaryota; kingdom Metazoa; phylum Chordata; class Mammalia; order Rodentia; family Hydrochaeridae; genus Hydrochoerus; species Hydrochoerus hydrochaeris. The sequence goes on from PVLA01006535.1 coordinate 64,337, forward strand.
GGGCCATGCCCTTGGCTGGGACCCAGTGAGCCGTCCAAAATCGATTCCCTGTGCCTAGCAAGCACTAACGGGGTGAAGGCCCCTGAAGTTCGGTTGGCCCAGTGAGGAGGGGTAGGGAGGAGAGGGTAGAGGTCCCTCACCAGCATGCTTCAGAGGGAAGGGGCTGGGACCTGCACTATAACCTATGTGGAGGAAGCCAGGACCATGACAAGAGAGAGAGGCAGGAGGAGGCCTCCAGCCCAGAACCCTGAGAGCCCTGATACAAGAGAGGGAAAAACAAGGGAAACTGAGGGCAGCAAATACACAACAGCAGACATGGCTTCAATGGACATTAAGAGACATCTTCGGTACCTTGTAGATGAGCTCAAAACTGAAATATTAAATCAGGTAAAGCAAGATATGAGTAGAGTAATAAAAGAAATGCCCTCAGGGAGCATCTCTCAGGAAGACAGAGATGGAAGAAGGGAGGAACACAAAAAAAGAGAGAAACATTAAATAAAGAATATAAAGAAAATATAGAATACATGAAGCAGATTCAAAGAGACTACCAGGAAATTAAAAACTCCACTGAAAGCTGGAAAAACTCCTTAAAATAAACTAAGGATAGACTATCAAAACTTGAAGACAAGTTTGCAATGTATGATCCTGAAAGGAAAGATCTCTTAAAAATAACAAGGAAACAGGCAGTAAAAAGACAAAGGCTAGAAGATGAAATAAGAATCTACAATTTAAGAATAAGAAACATGAATGAAGAAGCAGGAATACACACAGGCAAATTACAAAGGCTATTCATGGAAATAATTAAGGAAAACTTCCCAAGCATGGGAAAAGAAAATGACATTCGGTTGTGTGAGGCATACAGAACTCCAGCCACCTACAAATAAAACAAATCTACACTCAGACATATAATAATCAAGATACCAGAAATTCAATATAAAAATAGAATGTTAAAAGCTGTCAGAGAAAAGAAACAGATTACCTATAAAGGTAAGCCCATCAGGATCATGGCTGACTTCTCGACACAGACCATCAGATCAAGAAGAGCTTGGAGCAAAGAATTCCAAGCCCTGAAAGAAAATAATCTCCAGCCCATATTGATGTATCCTGTAAAACTGTCACTAGAAATTAATGGAGAAACAAGATGCTCCCATGACAAAGAGGAACTGGGTGAGTTTGTGACCACCAATCCAACCCTACAGAGAATACTGAAGGACATTCTAGAGAGAGAGAGAAAAAAATACCAGGATTTTAGGAACAGTGGCAGAAAGGCCTCAAAGGCAGTAGAATGATGGAGAAAACTAGACAAACAAAGGCAGAAAAATAGCATAGCAGAAATGAGGCAGAGAAGGATAGCCAGAATCTCTAACACAGATAGCCTTGATACACTATATTGTTAATAGTGCACCAGGATTTAAAACCCACATTACTCACACTACTCTGCTTAGATGTATTATATTCTGTTTTATTCATTCTACCTGTACTAGATTTGAGGGCACAGACAGTAATCCCAAAAATAACAGGATGTAGTAGAGTAATCATCCTTCATTTCCTATTAACTTAATCTAAACTTAAATCTGTATAACCTACACTGTTTTACCATGACTGATCATAATTGAATCTGGTCTGTTAGATCTATTGATAGATTTTATTCAAAGCTGTTATGATTGATCGTATCAAGTCTGAGAGTATAGGCAACTACACTGAAGATGACAAGATTCACTAGAATATCCACTCTGGTTTGATTATTACCTGCCTTTGAAGTTTTATACTGTCTACAATGTTTTATCTTTACTAATATTGTTATGTACTGCTATATTCAATTATGCCTGATGATATAGATAATTCTATTGAAGATAATAAGAAACAACACAGTAATCATTGTAGATCACCTTGTACTGTGGTTTTATATGACTTTTTGGTTTCATGTTTTTAAAGGAATTTGTTTTGTTTTGTCTTGCTAAGTTTTATTTTTCCCTCTAATACAGAAAGGATAGAAATACATGTAGAGATTCATGTATGCATAGCTGTTTACACTCTCACTGTTTGACTCTCTACTTTGTATGCTTTAATTTTGTAACTTGAACAACTATTTCTAAGAGGACAATATGTAATGTATCAACTAGTGATTTCTTATTGTTTATCTTTTTTCTTTGAAATTCTGCATTATCTCTACCCTTTACATGTTTTTGTTTCTCTTTAAATAAAAAAATATAAAAAAGAGAAGCAAACAAACAAAAAGTATCAGAAAAGCAAAATGAAGACAACAACAACAACAAAATAAAAACAGTGGCAACATAGGATTTTAAAACAAGATGATAGGAATTTAACAATGGTCGTTGTTTTGCATCCTCAAAGAAATTGCTCAAGCTACCACATACAGGCATTCAAGATTGATCAAACAATATATTTTCCCTTTGAGCAGTTTCTTTCCCTTTTACTGTACCTATTGTAACTTTTAGATCTTATTTACCCTTTTTTTACACTAGCAAGATAGTATCATGTTTACACATATAGTCTGATTTATTTCACTTAGGAGTGTGGTTTCTAGTTGCCTCCATTTACCTATAAAAGTCTCTAGTTTATTATTCTTTATGGCCAAGTAGTATTCCTTTATATAAAAATACCATATCTTTTTTATCCATTCCTCAGTTGATGGGCATTTGGGTTGTTGCCAAGACTTAACTATTACAAATTGTGCTGCTATAAACATGGGTGTACATATATCACTGTGGTATGATGTTTTCAGTTCTTCTTGGAAAATACCCAGAAGGGGAATAGCTGGGTCAAATGGAACCTCTAATCCTAGTTTTTTGAGGAACCTCCATATTGATTTCCACAGTGATTGCACCAGTTTATATTCCCACCAATGGTGAAGAAGCATTCATTTTTCCCCACAGTCCCTCCAGCATGCTATTGGTTAATTTCTTGATGTTAGTCCTTCTTTCTGGATTGAGATGGTATCTCAGTACAGTTTAATTTGCATATACCAATGATGTTGAACATGTTTTCATATACATATTTGCCATTCGTATTTCTTCTGAGAATTGTGTATCCATTTTTTGATTGAGTGTTTAAATTTGGGGGACCTGATTTCTTCAATTCTGTACATATTTTAGATAAAAGTCCTTTGTCTGAGGGACAGTTTGCAAAAATATTTTCCCAATCTTTGGGATTTCTCTTCACTGTCTTGGTGATTTCATTCAATGTGCAAAAGCTTTTAGTAAGACAAGATCCAAGTTGTTGATTCTTTGAAGTACTTCCCATGCAGTTTGGTTTTTGTTCATGAACTCTTGGCCTACTCCTATGTAAAGATTTCTACCTACTTTATCTTCTAGTAGGTTTAGTGTTTCTGTCTTAATATTTAGATCTTTGACCTATTTTGACTTTAATTTTGTGCATGGTAATAGGCATGGGTCTAGTTTAAGTCTTCAGCCTATAGAAAGCCAGTTTTTCCAACACCACTTATTAAAGAGGCTGTCTTTCTTCCCGGGAACATATTTGGCCCATTTGTCAAAGACAAGGTTGTTGAATATGTTGTAGTTATTTTTGTATCTTCTGTTCTGTTCCATTGATCTTCAGGTCTGTTTTCTTTTGCCAGAACCATCCTGATTTATTATAATTGTAGTACAATTTCAAGGCTGGGATTGTGATGCATGTTGTCTCTAGATCTGTGAGGTATTCTAATGGGATTTTGATAAGGACTGCATTAAATCTGTGTAACAGTTTTGGGAGTATGGCCATTTTCATGATGTTGGTTCTTACTATGCATGAGCAAGGGTTATCTTTCCATTTTCTGAATTCCTCTTCAATTTCTTTTTTCAGAGTATCATAATTTTCAATGTATAAATCTTTTACTTCTTTCATTAGGTTGATTCCTAAGTATTTCATTGCAGGGGGATGTTATTGTGAAATGTATGGATTCCCTAATTTCTGTCTCAGTAAGTTTGTTGTTTGTATACAGGAATGCTATTGACTTTTGAGAGTTGACTTTTTGTCCAGCTTTGGTGCTGAATTTGCTTATTAGGTCTAGAAGTCTGTTGGTAGAAGTTTGGGGGTCTTCTATGCAGAGTATCATATCATCTGCAAATAAGTTTAATTTAACTTCATCCTTTCCTATCCCTATTCCTTTTATTTCTCTCTCTTGTCTAATTTCTCAGGCTGTTTCCAGAACTACATTGAATAGGAGTGATGATAGTGGATAAACCTTGCCTTGTTCCTGATTTTAGAGTTAAATCTTTCAGTCTTCACCCATTTAGTATGATGTTGGCTATTGATTTGTCATAGATGTCTTTTATCAAATTGAGGTAAAGACCATCTATGCTGATTTTCCCTAGGATTTTTACCATGAATGAGTGTTGGACATTATCAAAGCTTTTTCTGTGTGTATTGAGATGATTATGTGATTTTTGTCTTTGGCTCTGTTGATATGGTGTGTTACATTTATTGATTTGCATGTGTTGAACCATCCTGCATTTCTTGAATGAATCCCACTTGGTTGTGGTGTATAATCTTCTTGATGATGATTTGCTGACCTCTGTTTTCTAGTATTTTATTGAGGGCTTTTGTGTCTATATTCAATAGAGGTATTGACTTATAATTTTCTTTTTTGGTTGGGTCTTTTTCTGGTTTTGGTATCACGGTAATATTTGCTTCCCAGAATGAATTAAGATGAATTTCTGCCCTTTCAATTTCATTACAGAACTTGAGGAGCACTGGTATTAAATTATCTCTAAATTTCTTGTAGCATTCAGCTGTGAATCCATCAAGACTTGGACTTTTTTGTTGTTGTTATCATTAATGGATACTGGGTTATTAAGAACTTGTATATCCTCTTGATCCAGCTTTGGAAATTCAAATGGTTCTAGGAATCTGTCCATTTTTTCTGTATTTTTTACTCTATGAGAGTAAAGGTTTTCAAAGTAGTTATTAATGATCTTCTGTATTTCCCAAGATCTTTAGTGATTTCACTCTTTTCATTCCTTATTCCATGAATTTGAGTTTTTCTTTCCTTTTTTGGATAAAGTTGGCTAGGAGTTTATCAATTCTATTTATTCTTTCAAAGAAGCAACATTTTGATTCATTAACTCTTCGTGTTGTTTTCTTAGTCTCAAGTGTGTTAATTTCTGCTATGATCTTTATAATTTATTCTTTGGGCTTTGGTCTTGATTTATTCTTCCTTTTCTAGATGTTTGAGGTATAGCATTAGGTTTTTTATTTGTGCTCATTCTGTTTTCCTGATATAAAAATACACCACTATAAATTTCCCTCTGAGGACTGCTTTCATTGGGTCCCACAAGTGCCAGTAAGTTGTATTTGCATTTACCTTTGATTGTAGGTATTGTTTAATTTCTTCTTTAATTTCCTCTGTGACCCATTGGTTGTTCAGTAGAGTGCTATTTAATTTCCATGTGTTTATGGAGTTTATGTGGTTTTGTCATTAATTTCTAATTTCAGTGAATTATGGCCAGATAATATGCATGGGACAATTTAAATTCCTTTGCATTTATAGAAGCATGTTCTGTGGGCTAGTATATGGTCTGTTTTAAAGAATATTCCATGTGCAGCTGAGAAGAATGTGCATTCTTATGTTGTTGAGTGGAATACTCTGTACACATCTAAGTCCATTTGCTTACAAGTTTCCTTCAATTCAGTTATTTCTTTGCTGATTTTTTTCTCTAATTGATCTGTCTCTTGTGTCAATGGGGTATTAAAGTCCCTCATTATAATTTTATTATTGCTTATTTGATTTTTCATATCTATTAATATTAGTCTTACATAGTTGGGTGCTCCTATATTTGGTGCATATATATTTATGATTGTTAGCTCTTCCTCTTGAAGTTTTCCCCTAACAAATTTTTAGTGACTTTCTTTATCTCTTTTGATTATTCTTGGTTTACAGTTCACATTAGCTGCAAGCAGAATAGCTACCCTTGCTTTTTCTGGGTTCCTGTTGCATGGAATATTATTTTCTATCCTTTGACTTTCGATCTATGAATTTCCTTTTGAATGTGTTTAATATGTTTCTTGTATACAGTATATTGTTGGATTTTGTTTCTTGATCTGCTCTGCCAATCTTTTTTTTTTTGATTGATGAACTGAGGCCATTTATATTAATAGTTATAACTGACATGTATTGGCTTATCTTTGTCACATTATCTTTATGTTGCTACCTGATTTTCCTCTCTATTTAGTGGCTTTTCCTGCTTGTTGGTTTCTTTCTGTTGGTTCTTGGAATTGTGTCATTTTTATATTTTTCTTTAATGTATTTCAATACTCTTTGTGTGTTGATGATCATGAAGTTCTTCACTTGTTCTTTGTTATAGAAGTATCTTATTTCTCCATTGATTTTGAAAGATAGTTTTGCAGGGTATATCACTCTGGGTAGGAAGTTGTTTTCTTTCAGTACTTGAAATACTTCACTCCATGCTCTTCTTGACTTGATGGTTTGTGTTGAGAAGTCTGCCATGATTCTAATAGGCTTTCCTTTATAAGTGATTTGTTTCTTTTCACTAGGTGTTTTAAGTATTCTCTTATGCTGAATATCTGGGATCTTGATTATTACATGTCAAGGTGTAGATTTATTTTGGTTTTGGCTAATTGGAGTTCATTTATCTGTATATCTGGTTCTTCTTTCTTTTCTTCCTCCTTTTCTCCTTTCCCTGAAGCCATTTGTATTTCATTAGACAAGTATCAGGTACCCATTTTTTATTGGGTCTTTTAAGGGACATCTGTTTCTCTTCTAGTTTTTGTATATTTTAGATATTAGTCCTTTCTCTGGGGAGCAGGTGACAAAAGGTTTCCCATTCTGTAGGTTCTCTTCACTCTATTGGTGGTTCCCTTTGCTGCACAGAAGCTTTTTAATTTAATATGTTCCGATGCTAGAACTTGGGGGACCAACCAAGAAATCAGCTAGCCAGTTTTCTGGTAAGCTGTGCAAAACCAGGAGGGTTCCAGGGAGAGAAAAGTCAATATCTCCTGAGAATCAGCTATGCTGGGACTTGGAGGACCACCAAAAAATCAACTAGCCAGCCTTTCTGGTAAGCTTCACAAGCTGCATGGGTTCCAGGGAGAGAAAAGTCAGATAGTGCATCCTGTGAGCCTATTAGCATGCAGGCTAAGAATCAAACACCATCCATGTCCCCTCCACACACGCAAGCATCCCACTGGTTTGGAGGACAGGCTGAGTTGATAGCAATTAAGGTACATAAAACAACTAAATGCTTGTATTGTTTGGTTGGTTATTGAAGCCTGGGCCAGCAACTGAGCATCTCTTGGGAGGATGACAGTATGAAATATAGCAAATATGGGTGATCTTTTTATCTTGTTTTTGAAGTCAAATATTGTTTTCACTGTTTTGCTTTGTTCTAATTATTTTGCTTTATTCAATATTTCAATATTCTGTTTTGATTGGCCTTATTGTATTTTGGTTTTGGTTTGATTTTTCTATATCTGATGGAATAGACAACTAATGTGAAGATAACAAGATATACTATGGTAGCTATTGTGGTTTTCTTGGTGTCCTTCTTTGAAGTTCTGTACCAATTTTGCTGCATTATTTTAATTGGCTTTGTTCTGTCTTGTTTTGTTGGATTTTACTATCTTTAAAATTAGAAAATTAACTTGATATGTTCCCATTTCTGGAGACTTGGTATTATTTTTTATTCAACCAGCGTTCTCTTCAGAAAGTCCTTTTCTATACCTGTGTCTTTGAGAGTTTTGCCTATTTTGTGCTTCTTTTTAATATTCAGATATTTAATCCATTTTAATTTTAGTTTAGTGCCTGGTGAAACATAATGACTTTAGGTTCAATCTTTGGCATACAGATAGCCAGTTTCCCCAGCATTTTGGTTTATTTTTGAAAAGGAAATCAATCTCTTTTTTTAAAAAAATGATGATTCATGAAGTAAATCTGGGGAGGAAACTCTCATAGTAACTTTTAGAAGTTGAAGGCCTTCATAAAGTGAAATTGAAAGAAAAATAGTACTTTTTCCAAAAGAAACAATTTTATACTAGATACAAATAAGTTATCAAATTGTATAAAAGCAGAATTTGGACCAATTCCATTTTTTAATCACAATGCAAATAAAGAAATCCATAACAAACCCAGAACTTCTTAGCTAGCTAAAAATAGTCTACTAAATAAATTTGGGTCAAAAGTAAACAAAACATATAATACATTATGGAAGAGAAACTACTAAAAATAAAAACAACAGTCTTGATGGACTGTTATTAGAAACGCTACCAATTCTATGAGAAGTAATATGTGAACTAAACAATCACTGCAAGAAATTAGAGGAAAAAAATTACCTAAAATTCCTCCTGAAACATTTCTTTTTCTCTTATGAGAATCTCAGTACATAGAACTACCACATACCCAACTGCTCTGACCCCCATCTGTGTGATATCGAGTCTGCCCTTCTTAATGACCTTAACTCTAAAATGTCAATCAGATTCTCCTACTTCAATGTTACCTCCACTTTCTAAGCCCCACTTTCTAAGGTCTCTCACTTTCACAGTGATAACGACTTTCTCACTATTTCCTTGCTCCCATTCCTGCCATCCTAGCAGCCACTCACCACACAGAAGTAGGAGATCTTATTTGGAAATGGAATTAGATTACATGATTACTATTAGCATAAGTCAACTATTTTCCTCTGCTTATATATGAAAATCCAAATTTCTCACTAACAGTTGACTTCAAGTACTATAGACTGGGCCCTATATGCATCAAATGTGTTTAACTTGCCCTACAGGATTTTTCAAAAGATTTTAGATTCTTTACCAATGTGTGGGGAAAATATTATCTAGTCTGGGGGATTCATAGTTCTTTTATTTCCCTTCAGCTTCATGAAAGTATAATTACAAATAAATTAAACACTACAGCATATAACATGATATTTTCATATTTGTATACATTATGAGATAAAGTAAGGCTACTTAATATATCTTTCCTTAAAACTTATTTTTTGTGGTAAGAACACTTAAGATCTACTCTCATAGCATTTTTCAAGTATATGATATGTCAGTATTAAATGTGAACACCATGTTATATAACAAATGTGCAGAATTTATTTATCCTAACTGAAACTTTGCAGTCTTTGGCCAAAATCTCCCTCTCTTCCCCCATCAATAATCCTTTGTTTCAAGGCCTTGTGTCCAGAACATATAAAGAATTGAAAAATAGCAATCCCCCCAAATTCAAAGACCCTCTCCAAAAACGGGCATCTGAGATGAACACACAGTTCTCAGAGAAAGGTATACAAATGGCAAATAAATACATGAAGAAATGTTCACAATCACTGGTCATTCGAGAAATGCAAATTAAAACAGCATTGAGATTCCACCTCACTCCAGAAAAAATAGCTGCCATCAAGAAATCAACTGATAACAAATGTTGGCGAGGCTGCAGGGAAAAAGGAACACTGCTCCACTGTTGGTGGGAATGTAGACTGGTGCAACCATTATGGAAATCCATATGGAGAATTCTCAGAAGACTAGGATTGGAAGCCCCATTCAATCCAGCTATTCCCCTCCTGGGAATTTTCCCCAAAGAACTGAAAAGTTCATATCACAGTGATATAGGTGCACCCATGTTCATAGCTGTACAATTTGTGGTAGCTAAATCCTGGAAACAACCAAGATGCCCATTAACTTCAGAGTGGATGAAAAAGATGTGGCATTTTTAAACAATGGAATATTACTCAGCTATAAAAAAGGATGATCTTGAGGCCTTCATGGGCAAATGGAGACAACTTGAGACTATCCTCATTAGTGAAATAAATAAGAATCATATTTATCAATATCACATTGTGTCTCTAGTGTAAAACGTAAATAAGAACTACAAGTGTAATAAAACCAAAATGTGTAATTGCTATTGTAAAAAAGAGAGGGGAACTTAGCAGAAGCCTGTAACAGGGGTAGGCTGCCCAGAACCTCCCCCATGGGCCTGCCCTGCCACTGGGAACTTAGCCAAAGCCTGCATCAGGGGTAGGCTGCCAGGAGGCTCCACTGAGGGCCCGCCCTGCCACCTGAAACTCAGCGCAAGCCTGCCTCAGGGGTAGGCTACCTGGAACCTCCCCTGTAGGCCTGCCCTGCCACCGGGAACATCGAGGAGGGCCGCCCAAGACTGAAAACTGCCCTGGACTGCTACAGATGGGCCCACCTTCCCACCTGGAACATCAGAAGATCTCAGCAGTATCCAGTTAGTGTGAGAAAATTTGGAACTTTGCTCCCAGGTGGTGAACTTTGGACTACACCAGATTGACTGTATCAATGTGGTGAGTATACCCCTAAAATAGAGGTGTACAGGGGATCAATAGTGCCAGTAGTAAAAACCCCCTCCAACTAACTGTTAAGACTGGTGTTTCTGAAAAGAGTGTGTGTGATCCCCTCCTACACATAGAAAACACCACGCAGAGTGAAAATGACAAAATGAAAAAGCAAAATGCAGTCTCAAACACATAGTTCACCAGAAGCAAGTATAGGAGACATTGAAATAGAGGAACCCAAAAGTAACACACCAGGAATCTCTGAAAAGATAGCAAGTGAAATAAAAAAACAACTGCACCAGGCTATAGAGGAAATCAAATTAGAAGTACTCTCCCATGTAAAGATAGAAATAACAACTTTAGTAAAGGAGTGGTTGAATGCAGCTACAGAAGAACTAGCGAAAAAAGTACATGAGCATGGGAAACTGATTGAAACTTTGAAGGAACAATATAGAAAACAAGCAGAATTCATGAAACAAACTCAGAGACATCCAAGAAACAAAAAATTCTATTGAAAGTGTGCAAAACCTCCTAAAGGAAGCTGAGGATAGGATTTCAGACCTTGAGGACAGGATCACAGTTAGTAATCAGGAAAGGATAGAACTTTTAAAAATAACAAAGCAGCATGAAATGACAATCCAGAAGCTTCATGATGATGCCAAGAGCAACAATATAAGAATAATGGGCATTAACAAAGATACAGGAGTGCAGTCAAATGACATACATAAAAGTATTTAGAGAAATAATAGCAGAAAATTTCCCAAACATGGGGAAAGAATCTGATATGCAGATAAGTGAGGCATATAGAACACCAAACAGTCACAATCAACATAAATCCACACCTGGACACATAATAATTAAGATAGACAAATAGCATAAAAACAGAATATTAAAAGCTGTCAGAGAAAAGACACAACTCACCTATCAGGGAAAGCCCATTAGAATCACGGCAGACTTTTCAGCACAAACCCTCAAGTCAAGAAGAGCTTGGAGTGAGGTATTTCAAGCCTTGAAAGAAAACAATCTTCAACCCAGACTGATGTACACAGAAAAACTTGCATTCAGATTTAATGGAGAAACAAGATACTTCCATGACAAAGAACATCTGAAGAAATTCATGTCCACCAAACCAACCCTAGAAAGAATACTGAAGGACATACTAGATAGAGATAAAAATGACCACAATCCCCAAAACAACAACAGAAAGAAACATCCAGGTAGGATAAGCAAATAAATAAGAGGAAAAACAAAAAGAAACAACTGGAACATAAAATGGCAAAGTCGAGCCAGTACATATCAGTGATATCCATAAATATAAATGGCCTCAATTCACCTATAAAAAGAAATAGATTGACAGAATAGATCAAGAAGCAGGATCCCACAATATGCTGTATACAAGAAACACATCTGACCCAAAAGGAAACTCATAGATTAAAAGGATGGAAAACAGTATTCCATGCAACAGGAACCCAGAAAAAAGCAGGGATAGCTATCCTATTTGCAGACAATGTGAACTTCCAACTTAAAATGATTAAAAGAGATAGAGAAGGTCACTATATACTTATTAGTGGTAAAATTCAAGAGGAAGAACTAACAATTATAAATATATATGCACCAAAATACAGGAGCACCCAACTATATAAGACAGATACTAATGGACATGAAAAACCAAATACACAAGAATACAATTATAACAGGAGATCTTAACAGCCCATTGTCACAAAGAGATAGATCAACTAGACAAGAAGTCAGCAAAGAAATAACAGAACTGAATCATACCTGTGTGTAATTGGACTTAGTAGATGTTTACAGAGTGTTCCACCCAACCACATCAGAATACACATTCTTCTCAGCTGCACATGGGACATTCTCCAAAATAGACCATATATTATCCCATAAAACATTCTTAAGTAAATGCAAAGGTATGGAAATCATACCATGCATAGTATCTGACCATAGTGCACTGAAATTGGAAATTAATGGCAAAAGAAATTGTAAAACCTACATAAATACATGGAAATTAAATAACAGCCTTTTGAACAACCAGTGGGCTACAGATGAAATTAAAAAAGAAATAAAACAATACCTACAATTCAATGAAAATATAGAAACAACATACTGTAATCTGTGGGATGCAATGAAAGCAGTCTTAAGAGGGAAATATACTGTCATATCAAGAAAATAGAACGAGTACAAATAAACAACCTAATGCTCCATCTCAAGCATCTAGAAAAAGAAGAGCAAGCTAAACCCAAAGCTCATAGAAGAGAGGAAATTGCAAAGATTAGAGCAGAAATCAATGCAATTGAAACTAAAAAAACAATACAAAGAATTAATGAATCAAAAAGCTGGTTTTTTGAGAGAATCAACAAAATTGACAAACCCCTAGCTAACCTTATCAAGAGAAAGAAAGAAAAAACCAAAAGTCATGCAATAAGAACTGAAAAGGGAGTAATTACTACAGATCCCATGGAAATTCGAAAGATCATGAATACCTACTTTGAAAATTTCTACTCACATGGAGTGGAAAACACAGAGGAAATGGACAGGTTTCTAGAAATATATGAAGTACCAAATCTCAACCAAGAAGATATAGCAATTTTGAACAAACCAATATCAGCTATTGAAACTGAAAATGTAATTCAAAACTTACCAACAAAGAAAAGTCCAGGTCCTGATGGATTGACAGCTGAATTCTACAAGAAATTTAGAGAAGATTTGATGCCAGTACTCCTTAAACTCTTCAACAAAATTGAGAAAAAAGCAATCCTCCCTAAATCATTCTTGGAGGCAAGTATTACTCTGATACCAAAACCAGAGAAAGATGCAACCAAAAAAGAGAACTATAGGCCAATCTCACTAATGAGCATTGATGCAAAGATTCTCAACAAAATACTGGCAAAGAGAATGCAGCAAATCATCAAAAAGATGATACATCATGACCAAGTGGGGTTCATTCCAGGAATGCAGGGATGGTTTAACATATGAAAATCAATAAATGTAATACACCACATCAACAGAGCCAAAAACAAAAACCACATGGTCATCTCAATAGATGCAGAAAAAGCTTTCGACAAAGTCCAACACATTTTCATGATAAAAACCCTTCAGAAACTCAGAATACATGGCATCTACCTCAACCTTATAAAGGCCATCTGTGACAAACCAACAGCCAATATTATACTAAATGGACAAAAATTAAAAGCTTTCACTTTAAAATCAGGAACAAGAGAAAGATGTCCACTATCACCACTCCTTTTCAACATAGTTCTGGAAAAACTAGCCAGGGCAATCAGACAAGAGAGAGAAATAAAAGGAGTAAAGATAGGAAAGGAAGAAGTTAAATTATCACTATTTACAGATGACATGATACTCTATATAGAAGACCCAAAAAACTTCATTAAAAGACTGCTAGAGGTAATAAACAAGTTCAGTAGTGTAGCTGGATACAAAGTCAATGCTCAAAAATCAATAGCATTCCTGTATACAAACAAAAAATTCACTGAGAGAGAAATTATGGAAATATTGCCTGTTACAATAACATCTAAAAAAATGAAATACTTAGGAATCAACCTAAGTAAAAATGTAAAAGACCTATATGCTGAAATTTATACTATGCTGAAAAAGGAGATTGAAGAGGGTATTAGAAAATGGAAGGACATTCCTTGCTCTTGGTTAGGAAGAACCAAAATTGTGAAAATGGCCATACTCCCAATACTGTTATACAGATTTAACGCAATCCCAATCAAAATACCATTGACATACCACACAGATGTAGAGAAAACACTCCTAAAATTCATTTGGAAACAGAAGAAACCTAGAATAGCAAAGGCAATTCTAGGCAACAAAAGCAAGGCAGGAGGCATCTCAATTCCTGACTTTGAAACAGTACTGTAAAGCCACAGTGATAAAATCAGCTTGGTACTGGCAAAGAAATCGACCTGAGGATCAATGGAACAGATTAGAAAATGCAAGCACAACTACAAAGACACTCAGCCACCTGATATTTGACAAAGGAGCTAAATATGTCCACCAGAAGAAGGATAGTCTCTTTAATAAATGGTGTTGGAAAAATTGGCTCTCTACATGCTGAAGACTGAAACTAGATCCATGCATATCATCATGCACAAAACTAAAGTCTAAATGGATCAAAGACCTCAATATTAAAACAGAAACACTAAATCTACTGGAAGACAAGGTAGGTAGAAGTCTTGGAGACATAGGTGTAGGTAGAGAATTCATGAACCAAAGGCAAACTGCACGGGAAACACTTCAAAGAATCAACAACTGGGATCTCACATTATTGAAAAGTTTCTGCACTTCAAAGAAAATCACCAACAGAGTGAAAAGAAAACCAACAGAGTGGGAAAAAATTTTAACCAGCAACCCCTCAGACAAAGGACTTGTGTCCAGAATATATAAAGAATTGAAAAACAGCAATCCCCCCAAATTCAAAGACCCTCTCCAAAAATGGGCATCTGAGATGAACACACAGTTCTCAGAGAAAGATATACAAATGGCAAATAAATACATGAAGAAATGTTCACAATCACTGGTCATTCGAGAAATGCAAATTAAAACAGCATTGAGATTCCACTTTACTCCAGAAAGAATAGCTGCCATCAAGAAATCAACTGATAACAAATGTTGGCAAGGTCGCGGGGAAAAAGGAACACTGCTCCACTGTTGGTGGGAATGTAGACTGGTGCAACCATTATGGAAATCCATATGGAGAATTCTCAGAAGACTAGGACTGGAAGCCCCATTCAATCCAGCTATCCCCCTCCTGGGCATTTTCCCCAAAGAACTGAAAAGTTCATATTACAGTGATATATGTGCACCCATGTTCATAGCTGTACAATTTGTGATAGCTAAATCCTGGAAACAACCAAGATGCCCATCAACTGCAGAGTGGATGAAAAAGATGTGGCATTTTTATACAATGGAATAATACTCAGCTATAAAAAAGGATGATCTTGAGGCCTTCATGGGCAAATGGAGACAACTTGAGACTATCTTCATTAACAAAATAAATAATAATCATATTTATAAATATCATATTGTGTCTCTAGTGTAAAAAGTAAATAAGAACTACAAGTATAATAAAACCAAAATGTGTAATTGCTATTGTAAAAAAGAGAGGAAAAGAAAGATGCTCTAAGGGATATAACTGCATGTAAGTTTGAGTGTGTAAAATAGATGACCATATTGCTAAATCTTTGTTGGCTCTTTGAGAAAAACTGTTTGTAGTCTGACTGTTTGAATATTTACTACGTACCCTTAGCTTTGTGACTTGAACAACTACATCCAAGATGACAATACATAATTTACTGATTTGTTAGTGGGGCTTTTTCTCATTCTCCTTTTTCTTTCTTTCTTTTAGAATTCTGTATTATTGCTACCCTTTTTTGTTTTTTTTTTCTTCTCTTTAAAAAAATTTTAAAAGGTATAATTGCTATTGTAAAAAAAAGAGGAAATAGGAAGCACTATAAAAGATATAGCTGCAAGTATGTTTAGATGTGTGGGATAGATGACCATATTTCTAGGTTCTTGTTGGATTTTTGAACAGATCTGTTTGCACTCTCACTGCTTTAGTGTCCACTTTGTGTGCTTTAATCCTATAACTTGAATAACTATTTCTAAAAGAACAATGTGTAATGTATCAAGTAGTGATTTCTTACTATTTATCTTCTTTTCTTGAAATTCTGTAATATTTCTACCTTTTTCCTGTTTTTTTTCTCTTTAAATAAAAAAATGAAAAAAAAAAGAGAGGAAAAGAAAGTGCTCTTAGGGATGTAACTGCATGTAAGTTTGAATGTGTAAAATAGATGACCATATTGCTGAATCTTTGTTGGATCTTTGAGCAGAACTGTTTGTAGTCTGACTATTTGAATGTTTATTATGTACCCTTTAACTTTGTAACTTGAACAACTACATGCAGGATGACAGTATGTGATTTATAAACTACTGATTTCTTAGTGGGGCTTTTTCTCATTTTCCTTTTTTTTTCTTTCTTTTCCTTTCTTTCTTTTAGAATTCTGTATTGTTGCTACCCTTTTTTCTGTTTTGCTTTTTTTACTTCTCTTTAAATAAAATTTTAAAATGTAAAAAAAATAATAGTCCTTTGTTTCATGTACATACAGTTTTCTTTTCATCACATTGTCATACATGTTTTTCTATATATGAGTATTTTTACTACATGAACAAATGAAAACTAGACTTAGAAAGCCACATGCTTCTGATCTCTGAGTCATTTGTTTCTGATACTCGCTCCAAAACCGAATTGAAATGAAATGTCTGTATGTTATTCAGTAATGCACCAAATGTATTCTTCCAAATGTCCAGTTGCTTAAGAGCACTTGAATATTTGGCATTACACAGAAAAAGAAACCTCCCTGATACAAATTTTCACTTTCATCTTTGTCTATCAGTGAAAGGGAGGGGAAGGAAAAAGGGAAGGATGAATAAAAGAAACAAAGAGGAACAAGGAGCAAACAAACATCCGTGCCACACTCTTATGTGCCTGGCTGTGTGAGTGACATGATGGATACCAAAAACTGATGTATAAAATAAAGCTGAGGCAGAGAAATAGAACACGTGACACAACTGGCATATAATTAATGTATCTATATTATATTCTGTAGAACATTACAATGCTTTTTTAAAAGAGACCAGAAAAGGCTGATAACATCAAGGAAAAGTAAATATGAGGAAAAAAGCCTTGAAGGTAATGAAAAAAAAAGATTATCTCCAAGGAACAAAAATCAAGCCAATCTCAGAATTCTGCAATTTTTAAACATACAGGTCACTAAAGCATATCCCATAGAATTCTGAGAGCAAATGTTTACAATTTAAGAATTCTATACTTTTACAGTTGATGTCTAAAACATTTCCCCAATGGCTCATTGTGTTGAAGGCTTGCTCACCAAGTGGTGAGGCTTTTGGAAAATGAGCAGATCATAGAGGTTTTCAATAGCTGAACAGGCCATTGGGAAGACAATCTATACTTTTACAGTTGATGTCTAAAACATTTCCCCAATGGCTCATTGTGTTGAAGGCTTGCTCACCAAGTGGTGAGGCTTTTGGAAAATGAGCAGATCATAGAGGTTTTCAATAGCTGAACAGGCCATTGGGAAGACAAGCCTAGGTGAAAGGAATGGGGCAGGGAGGTGTGACCTTAGAGACTCATCTTGTCCTCAGCCCCTTCCAACCTGGATCTCTTGGCCTCCCCTCCACCATGAGGTGGCTGCTTTTCTCCACCACGTGCTCCTGCTGTGACGTTCTGCTGCACCGTAGGCCTAGAGCCAGCAGAAGCAGGTGACCATGGACTGAAGCCATGAGCCACGGAGAAATGTCCCTCCTCTGATCTTTCTCAGGTATATTGTCACAGTGACAAGAAGCTAACACACACACTCAGCTACGTTGTCATATGATTGCAAAGATCTGAGAAATAAGTACTTAGATATAAAAGGCTCAAAATGAAACTGCTCAGGTTATCTTCCGAAAGAGAAGACCAATCACCAATAGTAGTATTTTGGTTCACAAATGCTTTTGTTTGTGAACAGTTTAAAAGCATTTGGCAAAGGTTTGTTTTGGTTTGCAAACTATGGTCACCTTTCTTGTACAAGTAAACAAACATGGCCATCTTTGCCAAAATCATGGAACAAATTAAGTTTGTGAAGTGAGGTACCCCTATACTTCTGATGAACAAGAATTCAAAAAGAAAATACTAGCAGGATATATGCATAATATAGTTTTATTTGCATGTCTAAAATAATTTTTGCAAGAGAAAAACTACATAGAATTAAAAAGTCTTTTTCCAGGAGAAATAACCAAGATCTATAATAGTAGTGGCAAACCTAAGGCACATGTGTCGCAGCAAGCTGTACCATTGAACGCTCTAAAAGGTTCACCATCACTGATCTATAAGGACAGATGACATGAACAAAATTAAGCTGAGAGGGTTGAAAGCGGGAGGTAAAGAATAATGGAAAATAAAAGTATACTTTAAATGTGGTAATAATGAGAGCATGAGAGAAAGAAAGGATGGGAAGGGGAAGAGGGAAGATTAAAGGAGCAAAGGAGGAGGAAAAAGAAAGCAAAGGATGGGAGGAGGAAGCAGAGGTGGAAGAAAAGGAGGTGGCAAACGAGAAAACAAGGAAGAAAAGAGGCCTTAAAAATATAATAGAATCTTAATAATTGTAGAAATTTCAGACAAAAATGCAGAAGAGAGTACAGGCAGGAACAAAAAGGAGGAAAGAACACATTATGACAAAAAGAGAGAACAAAACCTATCTGACGAACGGGAAGATGATCAGTGCACTGTCATGATGACAATGACATCTTCCCCATATATTACATACATACTGAAAAGGGGTCAGTTCCTGGGGGAAGGTCTGTGAATCACAGACTTCAAGTTCCTGGAGGATGTGGACCACATTATCCATAATTTGCTTAAACCATCTGTAGCACCTTTTAAAATGTCTCTAGACATGGAGCAGAAAGAAATGGTAATAGCAATACATTGTCTTTCAATAGGATTCCTTGTGAAAAGTTGGAAGAATCTTACACCAGAAATTACATGTATTCTTATGCCTCTTCTATAAGGTAAGTAGATAAAGGCCTTTTAACTGCAATTCAGACAGAATGAATAAAGGTGTTAAGAGACTTGCCCATGCCGTGTTTCTGGCTAAATTTCAGGTGACTCTCTGTAATTACTTAGCTTTTCAGGTGGCTTTGGAAATCTCTCCTCCTCTGTCCCAGTGGAGTGCTTCCATTGTCTGCCCCACTCCACCGCAGGGCTAATGAGTCCTGATAGTAGGCTGCAAGGGTGTTATTAGCCTCTCCCTGCTCCATCGGCTTACCTCCAGCCAACAAAAGCTTCAAACCAGTTGGCTAGAAGTTTTCTATTTGATTTTCTTACTTCATTTTTTTGGCTTTAAAATGGCTGTATATAGAAATATTCAACTTAAAACTGAAGAAACAATTTGATCCATTCCTTGATCCTTCTGTGGGCAAAGCCATTTCAAACACAAATAAGATTTTCATCAACCTTCACACACAGGAACCTAATTTCCATGCTAATTATCAGCCAAGCCATGGTTTTAGCCCAAATGAGATAGGAGAGACATTGAAACTGGAGATGCTACAGTGGTTTCTGTTGTGTTGAAAATAGAATAAAGATCCAG
Source organism: Hydrochoerus hydrochaeris (assembly GCA_004027455.1). NCBI lineage: Eukaryota > Metazoa > Chordata > Mammalia > Rodentia > Hydrochaeridae > Hydrochoerus > Hydrochoerus hydrochaeris. The sequence continues at coordinate 83,793 of PVLA01006535.1, forward strand.
GTATAGTGATAGACACCTTTAATCCCAGCACTCTGGGTAGCTGAGGCAGAAGAATCACAAGTTCAAGTTTTCCGGTACTCTGAATCAAAGTGAAAAGTTGTGGGGTTGTAGCTCAGGGGTAAAGCACCTCCAGGTTTGATCTTCAGACTCACAAATAGAAAGATAGATGATTGATAGATAGATAGATAGATAGATAGATAGATAGATAAAGTTAGGAATGTAGCCCAGTTCAGAGGCCTTGGATTCAATAGCCAGTACTGTCAGAAAAAAGAAAAAAAAAAGTGAAAAACAAAGAATTGAAGGAACCTACAAATCAAGGTTGAATTTTAGACTCAACTCTGATTAGACTTGCTGTTTAATGAAGAGAGAGAAAACAGGTTTTCAGGCCATACAGACCTAAGCAAAAAGTACTGACTCTGCTGCCTAACACCGAATAAGTTTCTTAATGTCTCTCTAATCCATCTGTAAAATAAAAATACTATTTAATTTACAGGGTGATTGTAAGGACCAGATGGATTAGTTTATCAAAAGCAATTAACACTGCTTCATAGAGGAGGTATTCAATTAGTCTCCTTTTCTGTAAAATGGAAAAGTTGAATTAGATGAGTTTTAAGGTCCCTTCTGGTGCTAACATTTCATGTTTCTATCATTTTTTTCCTACACACTATAAATTGTATTCCAGGCTGGTTCCCTTGCCCAGCCTCCTAGCTGTGCAGCTATAAATACTTCCCTCCCACCTGTAGGCTCAAAATAGCTCCAGGCTCTGAGACTATTATGACCAAATCTACATGTTGTAACCCATTTTCAAGAACCCAAGTGGTTGCTTGATTTCCTGCCTTGCACCCTAGTCCTGTGGAATTTGAATTCTTTGTTTTCTTGTATTCCTGTCATGATGCAGAAAACAGTCCTGGAGCCCTGCCCCCATAAAGTTGTCAGAATTACCTGCTATAGGTTGTCCCTACACTGACAACCTGCCTGTTTGGACACTTATTGCCTGTCTGCTGCCAGTTTGACAGCCCTAACCCACCAGCCAGGACATCTGTCTACAGACCACTGCCAGGTTTCAGCCACCCACCTGCTGACTTGCTTAACAGTGCTTACATGCAACAGCTGAGCCCTAGTCTCTCCTGCCCCACCAAACAGAGCACGTTTGTGTGTCCTGGACCATCACCTAGAGCTGCCACGGACAAGGCCATGGATATTAATACCAGGATATAGTATTTCTGAAAAGAATCACACTCCTTATACATTTGAAATTAGCTACCTTTGTCTCCTCTATATTTAACCTATTTTGTAGCTTGTTATTATCTAATTTGTCCCTTTCATTACTTATATATGTATGCAGATAAAATGCATCCAGAGGAAATACACAAAACATAACTGCATGAGGTATAATAAATGTGTGAGGTCCATAAATGTATGAGGTGCAATCAACAAATATGTGAATGTTTAAATTTTAAAAATTTATTACAACAAAACACACATTGGCATTAATCACCCTCCCTCTTTATGAACGCATTTATCCCCTCATTCTTGACACTTTCTGAAGCAGTTCTGGAAGTCCTCTTTCACAAGTGTTTTTATGAGACGTGATCAAAATATGGAGAATGATACTGTCAAGAACCATCCAGTGGAAAGACAGAATCTTCAAAACATTATGGTTTGCCCTGTTCTACCTAATTCACCAGATCTGGCACCATGGAACTTCTGGTTCTTCCTCAAAGTTCAAACAACCATGAAAGAGAAACACTTTGGGCCAGGGATTTAGCTCAGCAGCCTAAGCACCTGCTTTGCAAGCACAACGTCGTCAGTTCAATCCCCGATACCCTCCCCCAAAAAAAAAAAGAAGAGAGAGAGAAACACTTTGACCTGATTCAGGACATTGAGGAAACCACAAAGAGCACAACCAAAGATACTCACAAAAGAGACAGTAAAAGTATATGGGGAAGGGCAGGGAAGAAGACATAAAAAGGATGAAGGTGTGAAATAAAAATGTAGCAATTCCTAACAGTGGATCAATTTATGATGTACCACAAAGGCATATTTATAGATTATTTTAACACCAGAACTGCTTCAAAACATGGCAAGAATGATGAGAGTTAAAAGTAAGGTGGAATATACTGAGGTGTCAATGTGGCTTTTACTGTAGTCATGTTTTATATGTAAATATTCACTGTATTTTTCGATCATATCATGTGTTGTCAGAACTCTAACAAACTTGTCTAACAAACAGAAGCCTCCTGTGCCCTCTGGAATAGAGAGAGGGAAGTGGATTTCTTCCCCTTTTTATAAAGCACCAGTTCAATCAGGTCATAGTCCCACCCTGATGGCCTCATTAACCTTAATTCCTTTTTTAAAGCCTTGCCTCCAAATACAGTAACACGGGGGCTTCAACAGAGGAATTTGAGAGATGAGGAGCCACATAATTTTCAGTCCATAGCAACTGTGATAAGATGCAAAATTAACAATGCCTAACTTTTATTTTGTGGTTATATATGCCAGAACTTTACCAGTGGCATCTCATTTAATCTTCCTTCAGTCTGTCCAAAGGAACTATCCTTATTCTCTGCTTTGCGCATGTTAAAAACAGGTTCCCAAAGAAGAGATTAAATGCTGAAATCAGAACATGCTGCCTACTGACTTAAATTCCTCCCCGGCTTTCTCATATGAAATGAGATCTAATTTACTCTTCGCGGTGAACAAGGTCTCTTGCACCTGGCCCTTGTCTGCTTCCTGTCCTCGTCTGTTACCACGCTCCCCTCTGCTCACCACACTCCAGCTGAGTGATGAGGCCTCTTTCATCCTCCTGGATGCCCAGACTGTTCCCCTCAGAGCCTTGGCACTTTATGGTTCTGTCTAGAATGTTCTTCCCCCAAATCCTGGCACATTCACCTGTTTTGTGATTTCAGTCCTGAGTGGAATACAACCTCTCAAACTCAGCTGCACCGTCTATCTTCCCCTCCCAATCACCCTTCAATTGCAATGATCTATTTTTATTTCCTTTATTACACCATTCCAAATTATTTCATCATGATTTATTTTATTCCACTTTGGTCTATCCACATTTGTTATTAGAACATAAACATTCAGAAAATGAAGGACTTCTCTTGTTTTTCTCACCTTTTTACACCCAGGGTCTAGAAGCTGGCACACAGTGGCAGCAAATTACCTTGCTGAGTACATGAGGAGATGAAGAAAGAAATGATCTGTCCCTGATCCTGATGAAGTAAATGTTAGAACTTAGGTTATTTGCTCTTATAGTAGTCCCTACAAAGTGATATCTGAAAGAATTTATGCCAAAATTGTATGTCAAAGCTAAAAACAAGGAACAGATTAATTGTGGAAGGATCTGATTCAATAATAATTATAGCTTCCATTTACAGAGAGCCCACCCTGTGCTATACACTCTAAGTGCTTTCTAAGCACTGTCTATTTAATTCTCAAAACCACACGATAAAGCAACTGTTATTATCCTCATTTTGCTCTGAGGAAATTGAAGCCCACAGAAACTGAATAATTTACCCACATCATGCCTAACAGGACTCCAAACCAAGATGGACCTCAGGTCTGTCTGTCTCCAGAATTTGAGTTACCACATTTCAGACCACAAAAATTGAGCCCATTTTAAAGTAATGTGTCACATTATATATGTTTCCTGATCCAAATACGTATTTACTTGGGACTTCAAAAATAAAATTAAAACAACTTGTGTCCAAAAACTAACATGTGAATTTCATTATCACCCATCTTCAATTCTTCTTCCCACTAGAGAAACAAGATGTTATTTGATGGTGAAATCTTCCGAGCAATAAAATCTAACATGTGACATAGAAAGGCAGTTCCGCTAGATGGAAATTATAGATGACAGGTGTCTGGGGCTAATTCATTTCCTTTTAAGTGAAGTAGCAAGAATGTCTTTGAAGGGACATTTACACTACCTAATAAGTAATCTTAAAAAAGTGTGGTGTGTTGCTAATTATTAACCAGCACAACTGCTGAGGTTAATGAATAATGCTAATCTGAATCTATCTGCATAAGCTCCTTTTACTCAGGAGTTCCCCCCCCCTTATCTCTTGAGATGGCTACAAACTACAAAGTAAAGTAGAAATTAGAGATTTTCAAACAGCTATCAGATACTTACAAACTTTAAACTTCTGTAGGTGCAGAATATTGACCTAAACATGGGAAAAACAGATCATGAAGAAAGTCTATCCAAGTAGTCTCTCTCCAGCAGGTCTGGAAGACCAGCTTTCAATACACACTGGCAACATATTATCATCAGTTAGGTAAAGAATCCTACAGGGAAAAGGAAAAGCAAAAAAATAAAAAAACATACAAACCTAAAACTACATGCCCACACAACCCCGAAATGATAAGAAAACAAGGTGTTAAGAGATGCTAACGTGGATAATATTCTGAACTAGTAGATGAAAATTGTTGCTGCTATGAAGGAGAAAAGAGCTTAATTGAGATTCCCACCAACAGCCTGGCAGAAGGTGCCATGATGGCAGATTCAGCATACAACGCAGTGCGCACAGTTTCATAAACATCCGAATGCCAAGTGGTGCCATAAAAATGATTTTTTCACATACTTAAAAGTCTTCTAAACAAAAACTTACATTGTCACCTTTTCCAATGCTTTGACTTATCTCTAAACTATTTTTGACAGAAAGATCAAATTTAGTGAGAATTTTTTTTATTCTCTGAACTCAATCTACAACACAAACCCAAATATCTTGTTATTCTGCCTTGTATAAGCAACAGTAAAATCCACCCTTATCAAAGACAAGAAAAACAGTGTGGAAAAGTCCTCCTAGTGCTACCCTTCCATACAAAGTATCTGAGGTATCTTTCTCCATGGTAGACTTTGCTTCCCAGCCTACACGCAGTTCCACAGAGCTTTCCAACATACCTGCTACGGAGAAAGCTGTTTACTTCACCTGCTTAAGTTCAAATGCAAATGTATTTCCTGGCAACAGAAAACCTCCCATGATGTCTATTTCTTATGGAAGAATTTTCAAACTTGCTAGCCTACAGCAGACCTTTTAGAATTTGGTAATTTTAAAAGTCTTCAAGCATGTGCTAAATCCACCCAACCATGTTTATCTCACACAATTAGAATCAGTTCTCTAAACTGACTTCAGAGCATTGCTCCAACCTCAGTGCTCCAAAGGGCTTTCCAGAAATAGGTTAGGAAGGGATGCTTCACCTCTGTGTAGGCAGCCTCTGCTATCATCTAGAGTCAACATCATAGTTTATCTCCAGCAAGAAAATACATGAATGTCTTCTTCCTTCATTTTTATAGATGATGCACAAGCTCTTTGGTTAATTTATAAACTAGTATCTGTAAAACACTTAACCATTTACAAAAAATGTCCACATATATTTCCCCTTTAAATCATCTCAACAGTATATGTGTTTCTTGGAGAAGGGGGGAAATATTTTAAGACCTCAGGCAAGTTATAGTCTGTCTGGACATCATAGGAATATTAATAATAACACATATTGCAAATATTATTTTTAAACAAAATAGTTATTCCCAAAGATCATACACAGTTCTCAGAAAGAGAGAAACAGGTTGATAGACTGTAAACAAAAAATATGACTGTGTAACATGCAGTATTGAGTTTGGCCTGTGCAATATTTTTTAAATATAATCAACATTTTAAGAGTAAATGTTACATACAATCTGGGTTAGTTTTCTCACTTCTGTCTTTCCCTTTAGAAGAGCTGGAAGCGGAGCGGGAGGAGAACTGTTTAACAGTCCCGTGTCCTGGAGTGGAGTAGCTGGTATGTCATGTCTGTCTCCAGGGTGCTACAGTCCTAATCACTCCTTAGTGCCTCTCTTACAGGCCAAGCCCTGATTCTCATTTGTAATCACACACCATTGTTTGTCTCATTAAAAAAATGATCTATTTCTAATCTGTTTTTATCAGAATTTGAAAAGTGAAGGATAATCCAAGAAAGACTCATATTTTAAGAAAACCAGAAAGGAACACAAACTCTGCAGAAATGACAACTATTTCTACACACTTGGTAGTCAAAGAAAGGGGCTTGCATTCGGGCAGCTTCATGCATTCACATTATCAGCCTGGACCCTGGATGTGAATTTGCAACACTTGATTAGACTATAAATCCCATAGAAAGAGAAACAACATTTGTTGTTACCGTTTATCGCTGTATCTCCCAAACCTAGAACAATGCCCGGCATTAAGTAAGTGCTCAGTACGTATTTGTTAGATAAACACAGTTGAACAGTGGGGGAGTCAGCTATTTGAAAAAAATAACTGCAATTGCACAGCAGCAAGTACTGTAAAAGAGGAAAATACAGGATACAATGGAAACACAAAGACTGCCCCCTCCTCCACGAAAGCATATAACAAAGATAAACAAAAACAACACTCGCTCCTTGCTCTCCATGCCACTCACAGCTGTCAGTAGATGTTTTTGCAAAGGGCAAAATAGTAAATATTTCTGGTTTTTCAAGCCACACCATCTCAGTCACAACTATTCAACTCTCTAATTATAGCAAAACAGAAAAGCAACTTAACACAGCTGTGTTCCAACAAAACTTTATTAATAGGCACATTAATGTTTGACTTGTGCGGCACAGTGGGCTAAGCATTGTTGTGAAGGACAAAATCAGTTTGTATTGTCACTGTACTTTGCAGAATCGAACTATTTGGAGAGCTTTATCCTTTTGATTTTAGATTCTGATCTGCATAAATACTTAAATGTATAGATGCACACAGGTACATGTATACATCTGTATGTGTATATATACACGTGTGCATCTATATAGCCATATATAGATACGTACATGCATAGAATGGTACACACACAGACTTCAAACAATGATAGCTGACTTCAATCACTTCCAGGAAAATACTGCTTCAAAAATGGAAACAGAATAGCCACCTTTTATACATAGCTTCTTAATGGAATCAAAAATCTCTGGACTTTGACTGTTAGAGTCCTGGCTTCAGTATTACTGCTTGGTCTTAAAATTATCTAAGGAAATATCTATCTAGAAACATATGTACTGCTGTAGAAAACCTGATCTTGTATCTCTGATGACTTTAAGAGTAATATTTAGTGACGCTGTGTTGTTCCCACAAATTATAGCTACATAATTTGCCCAGTGCGGAGGGGGTGACAAATGTACACCATATGATAAATGCATCATATACTCTTGTGATAAGAAATAAAGCTACTCTTAGGATGCAAGGAAAGAAAACACCTCCACATAGAAATTAACAGTCTTTCAAGTCCTAACTGTCCCTGATGAGTGGGGAAAATAACTGCTCTATAATAGAAAATTAAGAAAACAAGACAAGTAAAATAGATCAAATAATGAGGAAGAGAATACAATAGAGGGGCATAAGAAATAGAGAATAAAAAAAAGAGGAAGCGATCACTATACCTGCAGTAGTAAGTGGCAAATTATAAGTATTCCTTTCAAAAGTCAGGCAAAGATTCCAAGGTTATAAACTTCCAAAGCCTGATTCACAGTGCTGTTTTAAAGTCTATTCCACAGTATTTTTACAGAAGTAATTGGCTTATTTCAATTCTACGAAACAAAAAGTCTATTTTGAAATTCAGGCCAAATATAACTGATTAGTTGTTATCTCCAAATCTGTGTTGGCATGCATTATACCTCTATCACTTGAGATCTTGCAGAATCATGCAGCATTTGCCAACTGTTACAATTTGTACCTGAATGTCCCCCAAAGGCTCATGTGTTGAAGGCTTAGTCCTCAATACAGCAATGTTTGGAAGTGGCATGGCAGGGGCAGGAATTGGCTCATGAGGGGTTTGATTCCATGCAAGGGTGAAGCCACTGATGTACTCAGATCTTAATGAAATGTTGGGGAATGAAGGAATTGTTCAGAGGTGGAGCCCAGTTGGAGGAAGTCAGTCACTAGGGCATGTCCTTGAAGGTTATATAATGTCCCTAAATCTATCCTCATTCTCTTTCTCTGCTTCCTGGCCACCATGAGGTGGGAAGCTGTCCTCTACCACGCGCTTACTTCCTCCATGATAGGCACAAAGCAACCAGGTCAGAAACCAGAGACTGAAACTTCTGAAACCATGAAAAGTATATCTTTTCTTCTTTAAGTTTATTTTTCTCAGTTATCACACCAATGAAAAGCTAATTTACATGCCAATGAAAGTACATGTATGGCCCATAAATAGGCCAGAAATCATTAAAATTATATGACAACCATCTAACAGGATGCAGTGATTCTAATTAGTGACTGAGACAATGATTCTTGAAGGTATAGAAAAATATCAAAGGAATTCCAGAGAAAATTAATTCCTGTATTCCATACTTTGCAACCAACACTGAAACAAAAATAGTGAGGAAATTAATCGATATCATTTTTTTCCTCTAATTTTCCCACTATGCTCCAAAATGGTACCAGATCATATGTTTTCTTTTTGAAAACATTCATGTTATGTGATCAAATAAGAATTTGCTGGAAAACTATTCATCTTTCTGGATTTTTCCTCCCTAAAATCTAAAGTTCTTTAAGGAGTTATGTTAGATACTGCAGGAGAAAGGGGCAGGAAATGTAGGGAATGCTTAGAGCAAAAATCTCTCTCAAGGCTGGGAAAAGAACTGAGATATGGGGCTGGGGATTTAGCTCAGCAGCATAAGTGCCTGCCTTGCAAGCACGTGGTCTTGAGTTTGATCCCTGATACTGATAAAAAAAAAAAAAAGAAGTGAGATATGTAGACCCTCCAATAAGGAAGGTCAACGAAATGGGGAGATGGCAGGACCCCTAAAAGGAGTGACTGCATAGTATATGCAGGAAGACTAGACGCTGGATGCCCAGGAACCTGGCTTAACAAAGACCCAAGTGACAGTTCATATGGTAACCAAGGTAGCAGAGTCTCTCCCTTTCAAGGGATGATATGAGTTTGAACAGACATCCACTTGATAGAAGTGAAGATTTACTCTCCACCCACACCACTCTCAACAGCACCCCCACTGAGAGAAGTTTCAATAATTACTGAAACTGAATTTCTAACCAATATAATGAGATGACGACTTGGATCAGATTACATTTGATATAGAAAAGAAAAAAATTCTAACACCTAAGTGTTGGGGTGGGATAAAATTCATTGCTGCTCTAGCACTTTTTAATGAGTCACTTTAATTTTATACAGTTCGGTCACATCTCAAATTAAATGCAAAGTTGAATCACTCTTATTCTCAGCCTCCTCCTCTCTCGGCTCATGAGCTTTAATGTGTCAGACACTGGTCTAAGCACTTTACCTCTATTCTGGGAGAGAGATACTATCATTGTCCTCATACTACCAGTGAGGAAACTGAGGCACAGAGGTTGGGTAACTTACTAAGGTCTCACAGATTGTTAGCAAGAGAAAACAGGTCTCAAAGTCAGGCAACGTGACTAGGAAAGTCATGGTCCTTTCCTGTAAGCTAGGTGGGCCCCTCTGCCTTCCTGTAAGCAAGGTCTAGATAATGTGGAACACGCCCCCACTGTCTTGCTGTAGCCATATGATAACAGATGTGAAAACGTCAAAATAAGTTTTGTGAACAGTGGTTGATTAGCTAAATATCTGACAGTCTCTAAAAGCTGAAATTTAAAATCTCTTTCTATATTATTGTCTATTCCAGTGTTTCTAAGGTGTTTTGTTTTGTTTTGTTTTGTTTTTACAAAAAATGGTTGTGTTGGGGTCCAACCAGTCCCTTCCTCTAATATTTCCCGGGAATAGAGAAAGCCTTATTTGCCCTTAAAGCCCTCTGTGCCCTGCATAAAGTAAAGGCCCCACCCCTCAGTAGGTGGACGTGGCTCCAGCAGGGACCACACCTAATACAAAGCAGCTCAACCAATAGGGGTAAGGTGGGAGGCTGCTAGGCATTTTCTACCTTGTCTGTGAAATACATCCTTCTTCCCTCTAGACCCAAGGGTAACGTCATATTTTGCCTGATGGGAGCAGGCTGGAAAGTTGTAAAAACAGCAAAGATCTGATTAAAATCCCACAGCATACCCTCAATCTAATCTCCTTTTTCTCTGCGATCTAATTTCAGCAATTATGCTTATCTCTTAAACGCCTCCTCTTGTTCATAACTTTGATGATTCTCACATGGGCTGTAGACTGTTTATTCTAATTGCGTTCTTATTAACGCTCTCATTTTAAATGACTGAAAATAAGACTTTGACCTTCCAAAGCCCATGCCTGCTTAGTGCCCTTCTTCCAGGGGAAATTAGCTTTGGGAATATCTGCAAAGTATGGCAAGGGCAATATCTTCATTCATTTTTCTTCCTAGTCATTTCTTTAAGTTGGGGTCTTTTGTTTCTTTTCTGGGAGACATGAAAGCGAAGGATCATGAGCTCCAAAGAAAGTATCAGAAGTTCCAGTGACAGGTGGAAAGGCTTTCTTCAGGAGAGTTACTAAGTACCAGTCTTTCTCAGAGGCTCACTGATTTATTGCTTTTATTTTAGAAAAGAGCAAATATCAAATGTGAATTATCTTTCTTAGTATATGTCATCCCTTAAAAATGACATCGTTTAAGTTTAGCTTTTTTCACGTAAAGAGAAGCTATCATTTGATCATTTCAAGGGGATAAAAACAAGATTATGCCTGGCTGGCAAAAAAAAAAAAATCCTCCTTTGGGATGGGGAGCATGAAGAAACACGAAAATGAGGAGCTTTTTCCCCCTAAACAGACTGAAGATTAAAATATGAATTAAAAAACATCATATTCCATATGCCTTTACAGATGTACATGGTAAGGGGTGTGTCAGAGCCAAATAATTCTATACATTTTACTGATTATTGTCTTCAGCCTGACATATGAACAAAACATAATAGTTACAGACAATTGCAGCAATATATTTAGTTCCTTTAAAGCTCTACTTCAATTACATTTCATAAAGTAAAAGAAATGAAAGGAACTCTGTAAGATATACAAAGGAATCTAAACTTATTGATATATGTTAGGAGCCCCAAATCAATTCTTTTCTTCCAGACTTACATAATTCTTACTGCAGACCAGCCTCCCACTTTCTGGATAAGCAGTTGCTCCCTCCCGTTAGAGCTGGGGAAGAAAATGACAATCTCCCATCGTGTATCACTATCATTAAAACTAAGGCAATATGCACATCCACCACTTGCATATGAAAAGAAAGAAAAATAAAAAATAATAATCACTAGCTTCCAAGCACTGACTTTTTATGTCTTTTACAGAGCTCCATGAATCTCCAAAAATTAATGACACTGGATAAGCTCCTTCAAAGATTTTGCAGGATGCTGCTGACATGTTTCTGCAAGGTAAGGCGATTTACTTTGCCCTCAGTGAAGGAAAAAAGGGAGGGCTTAGAAAAATAAACTAGCTTGAAGATAAAATTATAAAGCTGAAGAAATAATATATGAAAGAAACATCCTACCTATTCTCAATTTTAATCATCTCAACACCTAAAGGAGAATTAAACTTATTTATTTGCACAACTAAAGCCATTTTTGCTGAAATTGCAAAACCAGTCATTTTACAAAGAAAAAGAGAACAAACTCATTGTAAAAATTCTGTTCTGTCCAGAGTAAAATACTACAGATTAAACAAGAAGGGGGAAAACAAAAGAAAAACTCAGTTGAAAATCAGTCATTTCAATGAATCTGTATTCTACTATTATAATACTAATTTACTAGCATCTGGAAAAATAATTCCTAAATCTATAACTGGTAGCAATGAACTATAAATAAGCAATTATATTTCAAAAGTTAAGCATCCTCATGATATTTATTGGAAATTATTCACAAACAAGTAAAGGAACAGTCTTTCAGCCTGTTATGAAATAAATCCTGATGAAAAAACAAAATTGATTCTATAATTCACTCAAAAAATACTAAGAGTCTACTATGTGCCAACCATTGTTATGAGCATTAAAGATATAACAGTGAGATGGCAGTGAACAAAAATGGAAAAACTCAGAAGATAATTAAGTAGTTTGTCTTCTAGTGAAGGAAGACAAAGATTCAGAAATAAATAAAATATGGACATTAGATAATGATAAATACTATAGAGCAATAAGGTAAAAATGAATGATAGGAAGTGAAGGATGTGGCAAGATTTAGGGATGGGCAAAGGAGAGAAAAATAGTTCAAGTCTCACTGAGAAGGTAGTATTTTTGCAGAGACATAAGGAAGTAAGAGAGTAAAGCCTGTTGCTATCTAGAGCAAGATCATTTCAGGTAAAGGGAATAGCAAGTTCAAATATCCTAAGGCAGGGTTATAGTTAACATTTGCAAGAACTATGAAAAAATACAATATCCCTGGAGCAATAAGAAGCAGAAGAAAATAAAGATGATAGCATAGACATAAGAGAAAGAGATCAAGATCATATATACTCTTTTAGGCCACTGTAAAGACTTTTGCCTTTTGCCTGCATTGGAAAGTTTTGAAAGGATTTGCAAAGAATAACATGGTCTGACATATTTCTCTGATAAAAAAATATCCAAAGAAGGAACCAGCAACCGGTAGACAAGACAAAAGATGACTGTAGCTACCCAAAAACACATGATGGCTGGGACCTGAGTGATATGAGTAACAATAGTGAGAAGTGATCAGCTTTTGGATATTATCTTACTTTCTTCTCTGTCAGATAAAATACCCAATACCTGCAACTTAAAGGAGGAGAAGGGGGTTTTGGCTCACATTTTAAGCCCACGGTCAGCTGACTCCAAGGCAGAAAGGCCATGGTGGAAGGGTCTGGCTGAAGGAGAGCTGCTCGTGTCATGACCGGGAAGCAGAGAACAAGCAGGGAAGAACCAAGGAAGCAGTTATACCTTTCCAGGTCACGCCTCCCCTGACCCACCTCTTCCAGTCAGACTCCACTTCCTAATAGCAAGTCTCCCATGATACAGGTATCTTCCAAATGATTCAGATGTATCTTCCAAAAGCTACATCTGTGAGCACATGAGGCTCCTGAGAGACTTATTTTGAAGGTTAAAGTCACAGGATTTACTCCTGGATTTGGAGGCTGGGATATGGGAAAGAGGAGCCAGGCTAAGATTGGCTGAGTGTGATCCACTAAACCATTGATCCTAATTCTTCATGTTTGTCAGTATCTGTGCCCTTCTCTTGTAGCAAGCACGTTTTCCCATCCCTTGATGATAGGCTCAACCACAGACTTAAGCCTGGCTAATGATCTACCTGAAGCTACCTGCCCATTCTGAGCGTTGTCTTTGTCTCTTGCTCTCTTATGCTTCTTCCAGTAGCACAGAAAGACTATGTCCTGGCCAACCTACCTGCTCCCCTGAAAAATGAGAAATGAGTGGAGCTTCTCAGATGATCAGCAATAGTAGTACAGTGGTGTCAGCCTCTGAAGCCAGTCTTGATCAGCCAAATCCAAATCTACCTCAGACGTGTCTATTGTTTCAGGTCTTTAAGGACTGAGGTGTGTGTTATGATGTAGTAACTAACTGATTCATTAAGCAGCTTAAGGGATAGAGGAGCAAGTTTGGGAAGAATTTTAGCCCAGAGTTTATTAAATTTGAATTGTATTATACTTCAAAGTGGAGATTGAATAGGAATTGCAGGCACCATGAAAGCAGTCTGGGCTAAAATATAAAAATCATGGGAGTTTAAATGGTATTTAAAGCCTTAAAATTAATTAAGACCTCCAAGATAGTGAATGTAAATAAAGAAGAGATGAAATACAAATCTTGACACACTTTAATGAGGATTTGGAATAAGGAAGAACAAGAAAGAAAGAAAGAAAGAAAGAAAGAAAGAAAGAAAGAAAGAAAGAAAAGAGAGAAAAAAAGAAAGAAAGAAAGAAAGAAAGAAAGAAAGGAGAGAGAGAGAGAGAAAGAAAGAAAGAAAGAAAGAAAGAAAGAAAGAAAGAAAGAAAAGAGAGAGAAAGAGAAAGAAAGAAAGAAAGAAAGAAAGAAAGAAAGAAAGAAAGAAAGAAAGAAAGAAAGAAAAGGAGCATATTGGGTCTGTGCCTAGATCTCCAATCTCCCAAATGAGTGCACAGCGAAAACCCAAACAAATGAGACAAGTAGTATGATCTTAGGGCTCCAGGAGGACCAAAATCCTCTGCAGAGCTCTTAACTCTGGTGGCTGAGACCAACAATATCTCTGCTCGGCCCATATTTATTCAAAAAACAAAGGGGTTAGAGTGGAAAATGCAGGAAACCTGAGCAAGATCTTGGAGGGGTTCAAGAACCCCTCCAAGCAACAGATGATGCTAATTAAGGCAAACTATCCTAGGATAAAGTCGCCAGGTGTCCTCAGCTGTGGCCAATCTTGCCCACTGAAGCGCCTCCTTGTTCTTAGTTCAGCCTTGCCACTGCCCTGCACGTGTATTCAGCTTCAAAGTCTCCAACAGGAGCAGACAGAGCTATAGGAGAAAATCTATAGGGTATGAAAATTAGAAGTTTAGCAAGTAATGTACAAAATAAGTAATCTACTGGGCCAAATTATGTACTGATGATGGGGATAGTAATATTGAAATTTGAAATATTGTATCCAGCAATGTAGGAGTCCATGACTTTATTAAGTTTTGGTAAAGGGATAGGAATAAAGGCTTCACTGGAATGAGTTTACAAGACTAAGAGGAAAGAAAAAGGAATAATATAATAGACCACTCTTTAACAAGTTTTGCAATATATAGGAACAGAAAATGGAAAAGTAGCTAAAGAAGATTTAACAGAAAGTTTTTGGAATTTTTGATGAGAATTCCTCTCTTAATTTTTTTTTCTCATACTGATGAGAAAGACCTAAAGAAAAGTTGAGAGTGAAAGGTAGACAGTCAATAAACAAGACAGAGGTTGGAGTATTTGAGAGCAAATGCTGTAAGGTAAGTAGTGTTAGGTGGGAGCTTAAGAAAAGACTTTGTTGCTTATATTTGTCACAGTGGAATAGAAAGCAAGGTCAGCTGAGAGAGAGAATGGGCGAGGGATATATGTTAGAGTTCAAGGAGAGAAGAGAAAGTGTGGTCTAGGAGAGTGGAAATTGAATGGACTGTTTAAGGCAAAGCTACAAAAGATTCAGATGAGGTGAGTGATGACAAATTGAAAGTGAAACCAATCACACGGTGTGTGTTTACAACTACACTGCCATATGGGTGTAACCACAGAATAGTAAGATACATAAATGTAGCCAGGGTTAAGATTTCCCCCAAGCAAAACTTACGAAGTATGAGATCCTATAGGAGAGATGCAGGTGTAGGAAGGAAGCGTCATGGAAGTTAAACTGAAGAAAAAAGCAAAGGTGAATAAGAGATGAGTGAGGAAAAGTGACCAAATTGAATTTAAAGACATCTTGAGTTGTGTTTACTGAAAGGAGGGTTAGAGTTCAGATGGTAATGGAAGGAAGTAGCTGTTTGAAACAAAGCTTATCCAGAGGTTTCAGTAATCAACAACAAAACTGAGGTGGGACTTTGAGGATGGAGAGTTTACTGGAGGACAAAGAGGGTGGAAGCAGGGAGGTGAAGAAAGCGTGAAGTCAGCCTACTGACAGATTTATCTCTCTCAATTTATCTTTCTTCAGCTGCCAAGAATACAGTCAAGAGCAGTGGCAATTTCTACAAAACATTTATTTCACACCTTATCTGAAATCATTATAAGTAGCACTCAGATTTCTCAATAGGCATGTATAATAATAAGAGTCTTTGAAATACACTAGAACCTTTTTAACCCCTCTGCACCTAACCAACCTGCCAGATGGCAATATGCTTTCCCTTTCCTGCAAAGACTCTGTGAAGGCCAGAGTGTGAGAAAGACCCTGGGGAGACTGCTGTCCCACCAGGTGAGTTGGTTGAATGTGAAGAGACAATTATGTTTGTTCCCAAAATCGTACATGTCTCTTAAACTTGTTTTTGCAACTACACAACTATATAATCTGATGAAATAGTATGCAAGTCAATGATACATGAATGCAGAGAAGATGTGGCTTCTTTGAAAATCATTTTGGATGCTAGAAAGATTTTATAAAAGTGAATCAATAAGAAATATGCTATCACACTGGGTGTGAGACAGCTGTAAAGTGTTTTTTAAAAACCACAAAAATGAGGCTGGGGATATAGCTCAGTGGCATAAGCACCTGCCTAGCAAGCATAAGATCCTGAGTTTGATTCCCAGTACCAAAAAAAAAAAAAAAAACACATAAAAATGTAGAAGGTGTTGGTGCTTGAATTTCTTTACCCATGTTTTTGGTTATTGCTCCACTTTTGAAGCCAAATGAGAACTCAGAGACAATGAATTATAGGTGGTTGGTGAAAGAAAGACAATTCTGAGTTCAATCAAAGGGACCCATACTAGAGATAAAGACAGTGGGTCTATATCAAAGGATAGGCAAATAAATACAAATTTATGTTTTTAAGATAAATTAGGGCCAAGAATACAGCTCAGTGGCACAATGCCCTACCTGGCAAGCTCAAGGTCCAGAGTTCAAGTCCCAATACAAAAAAAAAAGATAAAATTTCCAACATAATATTTTAAAATTACTCCCGACTTTCGTCAGTATTTTCAGTTAACCAACCACAGTCATGCTTAAATTAGATTAAAGAGTTCCCGATGCTACTTTAAACTAGATTAGAATTTAGACAAACACAACAGGGAGCAGATGCCTTATTCCCAAAGTCCTTTATAAACAGGGAAAAAGCATTACTTGGTGAACTGGACATTGGTTTTGATTTCATTGTCTCTTGTGTAAAGTCTTATTGTCACTGAAAAGGGAGCAATCAACCTTGCATTTGCCTTTAAGGCAGCTGCTCCTGAATTTCTGAGGAGATGGGAATCCCTGCATTGAAGTTTCCCTTTCATTTCTTTTGTGTCAGAATTAGAGTTTTGCTATAACGAATTCTGTTGTAAGGTTATAGCCATCATTTACTAGTGTAGGCTGCATGAACATGGTTAAGAAGTAATTAAATAATGAAACTGACCTGCTCTGATCCAGAAGTATATTAATGGCATGATATAGGAAACAAGACAGTAATCACACTACTAACCATTGACCTTATATTTGTGTGCAAATTTAATCACTAGAAAAACTACAACACCTAGGGAAGTCAAAGAATAGAGACTATTGATAGCTTTAAATATAGGGAAATTAATAAGGAGATCATATATTGTGATATATCGTGATATTATATATTGTGAGATATATTGTCAGATGAATAAGGGGTCAGTGTGAAAGACTAAGCAAAGCAAGAGGAAACTGTCTTTTGAACACTGTGGTGGACCCTACAGTTTAAGCAGCAGAAGGAAACTAAAAGTTTGTTGCAAATAGTAAGAAATGTCTGTTCAAAGGAAGTGGCCTTCTCATGTGGAACAAGAACACCATGAAATTCCCAGAAAAAGATAAACAAGACTTGGATGGCATTGGAGAAAAAAACGGAACCCAAAACTTCTGTCAGTCAGTGTTAGCTAAGGTTTGTACTCACTCTTTAGTGAGGATGAATTGAAATGTCTCATTATCTTCACTTATAGTTTATCATATATAATTACACTTAGGTTAACTAAGTACTAAACCATATATATAGTTTTCATTTCTTACTATGAATTCGCCTTCCAGGTATTGTTGGAGCTGTGATTCAAGACTGAACTGTAACCCTGTGAGCTACTACAGGCAAAATCCTGTCTTTTTTTAATTTCTATTTTTGTTAGCACATGTTTTCAGCACATAATAATTACATTCATCCTGAGGAGTTGGTGCATGCGTGTAACATGGCTCAATTCTTACACTATCCTCTCCTTCCACTTCCGGTCCTGCTCCCTCCACCTCTCCATCCCCTTCCCAATTGATGATTTCCTTGCCTCCTATTATCTGTCTTTTATTTATCTGCTTTTTAATTTAGTTATACTTTGGGTTTCTTATATAAAAGAAACCGTAAGAGAAAAGCTTGCAGTCTGATTTATTTCATTAACATTATGATCTTGAGTACTTCTTGTTGATACTGTCTTCTTAGAAAAACTTAATGATAGGTATTACAAATTCTTCACACTTATTTACCAAGTAATACTACATCTAAAAGTTTAGATTATGGGAGTGGAAAGTAAATAAACATTTACATACAAAGATTTAGAAACTAGCCAAATTAACAACTTCAGAGAGATGGTTAAATTAAGATGCATTTATGTTATTATTGGGTCTTTGATAGGACCAGATAAGTACAAAAATGGGCAGTGTCTGTGTGTATGGGGGGAATTATTTATTGTTTTTGGACTTGAGTATTTTCTTCTTACCAAGACAGAAACCGTTTCCAGATGGAAGAGAAATAGCAAGTCCGTTACCCTCAAAGAAGGTAGTTAAGGTGGTAAATGAGTGTAATGGCCCATGACCAAAGGACAACATGGATCACATTGCAGAGCCCCTGCCCATCTATGCAGCCAGCACTCAGCTATGGCCCAGTACTGACTGAGCCTTGATGTCCACTTCCACCATCTCTTCTTATGTGCCTTCAAAAGAAGCTAACCACCTGAATTTTGCTGTGTTTTCATGTAATAGTTGATTCCATACAGAACCATTTTACATTAAATGAAGGGATGAAGGAAGTTTTTTGCATCTGGCTTATTAGTCAAATAAATTAAGATGCAATAGTTAGCTGAGTGTGGTGGTACATGCCTGCTATCCCAGTACTCTGGGAGGCTGAGGTAGGAGGATTGCAAGTTCAAGCCTTTGAGCTCTTCTCAGGTGGCTTAGTGAGAGACCCTGCCTCAAATTATGGGTAGGGAGCATGGGAGAGGAAGTGCTGGGTTTAATTCCCTAGTCTCTCTCCCTCTCTCTCTCTCTCTCTCTCTCTCTCTCTCTCTCTCACACACACACACACACACACACACATACACACACAGATACAATACTAGATTGGTTGTTTTTGTGACAAGGGGCACTCTGGTAATAGCCTACATCTAGTGACTCTAGTCAAAAGCAGATTGACTGCTCCACAAAAGGTCAAATTAGGGGTGGGGAAACATGGATAAAGGGAGAGAGAAAAAGAAATAGGAAGACAAGTAACATAGTAGTAGGCGAAATAAGGACTGAAAAGAATATGGAGTTTAAATATGTAGTTATCAGAGATTGCTACAAACTTTCAAAAAATAGACCATGCACATACATTGAATGGTGGTATTTGGGGAAAATGAAAGGACAGGAGCTATTTGTTCTTCCACCTGACTTAGTGTGGGGGAAAGAGAACCATTTAAGAGTTAGTTCATCAGAAGAACCAGTTTGTGCTTTCATTGTTTGACCATTTTTTCATGACTCAGTCTTATAATCTGAACTACAATTTTGAAGATAACAATATGTAATATATTAACTAGTGTTAGTTTCCTGTTATTTTATTATGAAATTCTTTATCATTGTTTTTATGCTTTTTTGTTTTTCTTTTATTTTGTTTTTAAAATTTAAAAAAAGAGTTGAGGGCTGAGTTTTATGGTTTCGATAAGACAGGAAATCAGAGAGACAGGTGCCATAAAAATATAAGCCTCCAAGAACTGACAGAAATCATAGGATACTGGATAGCCCATAAGACAGAAATTAATGCCTTAAGACTCTACTTATATCTCAAGATCAGTGATTCAAAATAATAGAAATTTATTTCCATTTCACATCACAGTTTAGTTGGAGCCATGTGAGGTTAAGAGCTTACAGTATACAGTCACTGAAGTTGCCAGGGTAACAGACAACACAATACATGGATTATAAGGTCATTCTGGGCATTCTGTGGGTTTGAGACAGGAAAATAATTTAAATATCTGTGTTCCACATTCTGTTAGCCATAATTCAATCATATGACCACACCCAGCTGTGAGGAAAGCTAAGAACTATGGGCTAGGTATATGCCCAGGAGAAAGGGCAACTATTTTCTTATTTAGTGAGTTCAAGTCAAGTTTACTTAAATTAAATCTCAAAGCATTATGAATGTAAAGCATATAGATAGATAGATAGATAGATAGATAGATAGATAGATAGATATCTGCTGGATTATCTCTTAAAGATAAGCACTTTCTCCCAACTTTCTGTTATGAGCTGGAACTTGGACACTACCAAGACCCACCTTCAACCAGACAAACAGGACAATGGTCTGGGGAATGGCAAAGAAAGAAAAAACCTAGATCCCAGAATAACTGATTGAAACAGACCTAGTCCATCAACCTGGAGTGAAGTGGAAATAAATTTTTTTAACACAATGAATTTTGGGAAGCTTATTGATGCAGCAGTTTGGCCTTTCCTAACACCACTTATACAAAGGACAGACGAAGCCACACATGTACCCAAAGCTGAAAAGTCTGTCTTGAAAAAGAGAAAAAAATCAAAAGAAAGCAAAGTTTTAAAAAAAAAAATTCTACCTTAAATAGAGTAAATTATTATTGCTGACTTTCAGTTACTCATTCCGTTCTCAATGTTCTTGAATTTCATGGGTACTATCTCAATCAGTGTCCATTTTTGCTCAAGCTAGTTTGAATTTCTGTTACTTGTAACTATGAAATATCTGGAGCTGGGCATAGTGCTACACACCTGTAATCCCAGCACTCTGGAGGCTGAGGCAGGAGACTAACAATGAGTTTGAGGCCAGCCTGGGCTACAGAGTGAGAACTGCATAGTGAAACCCTGCCTAAAAAAGACCAAACAAAAGAAAAGAAAAGAAAACTTCTAAGCATGGTAGAGAGAAAGAATGAAAACAAGAAATACACCAAAATGTTAAAAGTGATTGTATCTATATAGCAGGTATGCATGATACCTAACTTGCTTTATAGATTTTTTTATAGTTTCTCAAACACTCTATAATAAAATAATACTTTCTAACAGGCAAAAGGTTATAATGAAAAATTTTCTAGTACAAGATTTGGAAAAACAACACTTTTAAGAGAATTCTGTCTTAGATTCTTTTTGTCTGGGAATGACAGATATTACATGAAAAATAATAGAACTCTATAAAATATCTATCATGTGAAAGCCACTGAACTAACAATCTTTAAAATGTTATTTAATTTAATGCTTGAGCAAAACATATGAGAAAAATAACATTATGTCCACTTTTAAATTAAAGATATTGAGGCTCTAAATGATTAAATAGCTTTACCAAGATCATAGAGCTAGTAACTTACAAAGTTAGGATTCAGATCTAATAGAATTAGGAATAAGGATTCAGCTCATCTCTTGTCACTATGAAACAACCAGTATTTTTAAAAAGGAACAAAAATTACATGCCATAGCACCCACTCAACTTTTTCTTAACAAGGAATTACTTTGCTTCTTATAGAAGCCATGTTATTAACACAAGAACTGTTATGGTTAGAACAAGTTCCCCCCAAAAGTTCACCTGTTTGAAACTCAATCCTTAAATTCATACATTGCATATATTTGGAAGCAGAGCCACTGGGAAGTAATTAGGATAAGATGACGTAATGAGGATGCACTGTCTAATGACATTAGTGACTTTACAAGAAAAGACTTCAGAAAGCACACTTGTTTTTCTCGCCACATCATAGCTTCTACATTATTATTCAACATACCAACCAGATACCCATGCTATACTTTTGGACTTTACATCCCCCAGAACATGATCCAAATAAATTTTTATTCTTTAAAAATTACCTGGTCTCAGATATTCTGTTATAGCAACAGAAACCAAACTAAGACAAGAACTAAAGATGTTTACTTGCTTGCAATCTTCCATTAGACTGGAAAGCCTTGAAATCAGGAGGTTGTCTGAGTTATCTCTGTAACCTAAGGCTTCTAGCAAGCAGTTGTTCAGGAAGAATGAATGACTTTAGGAAATAATGTGGTGATATTTTTCCACTATTGATGTTTAGTTCTGTAGTTAATAAGTTGGGGCCATGCAGATATAGTACTTCTCAGTGGTATTGAGAAAACTGAACGTCAACTTGAATACACCCAAGGATACTAAAATAAATGGGTTTTTTAATTAATTAATTAATTAATGAGAACTCTGAAATCTCTAAGCCCATTAAAAAAAGAGAGACTGTTCTGATAAGTTTTCTATTCTGGGAGAGAATGAGTAAACAGAAAACAAGGGATTCCTTTTTTATTAGAAATCTGTTAATCCTATAATTAACAGAAAATATGAGGAAGGCTTTCAAACCTGATATCTCCAGGATTTTTATCAACTCTCAATCAGTGCCACAGTTGATTCCTTCAAAACTCATCACAATTTTATCATGCAAGGGAGAGAAAGATATATGTGACTCTGTGTAGTAAGTCTAGATGGTAGAACCATACTCTTAGAAAACATCTCTATTTGTGGTAGGTAGAATAACACCCACCCCAGTGTATTTATATCCTAATCCCTAGAATCTGAATATTTTAGGTTTTCTGGAAGAAGATAATTGAGGTACCAGTGAAATTAAGGCTGCTATCAGGATTAAGGTTGCTAATCAGCCAAATTTGAGTTATCACGAATTATCCAGGTAGACCCAGTGTGATCTCAGAATGGAGTAGGGAAGCAGAGGAGTAAAAGAAGATATGGAAGTATGGTCAGAGTGATGTGATGGAAGAACTCAGTCCGCCACTGCTGCTTTGAAGATGAAAGAAGGAATCCATGAGCCAAGAGACAGGGCAATGCCCAGTCACTGAAAACGGAAGGAAACAGGTCTCCCCTCAAACATGTCGAAAGATGGGCAGCTCTGGCTGCCTCACTTTACCCCAGTGAGATCATGACATTATCCTTCAAACCTGTGTAAGTTAAAACAATAAATTTATGTTGTTTTAAACCATGGGGTTTACACTAATTTGTTATGTAGACAATCAGAAAGTAGTACACTATAAATGTGGGAGAGCTGCCTGTACACACAGGTAGATAAAAAAGAAAAAAACCAAAGAGATACTGTGTAGCACCAACTGGCTTCTAGGGAGGGTCCTTGAAAATTATTAGAGAGAGTTGTGGCTAACGATTGAGGTGTGCAAAGAAAGGGACTAATGTGATGTGGTGGGAGGACTCTGGGAAATGTTCAGCAGTATTAATGCTCTTTCTGGCACAAGAATCTGGTCTGAAAGCACCATAGATGATAGAGAAGCATACAGGTATTTTGTCATCTGGGAACAATCCAGTATATATACAGACCCAAAAACAAAATCACAGGAATTTTGGAAATGAAAATAATCTTTGAAATTATATGACCTACTTCTTTCTTTTCCCTATTTTTATTTTTTATTAGTACATGTTTGTGGCATAAAACAATCACATTATTTTTGGGATGTGTACATAACATATCTCAAGTCAATTCTGTTTGTTACTCATAGAAAGAAACTGAGGTTCAGGGAGATGAAATGGCTTACCCCAACTAGTTAATTTCATAGCTAATCCATGAACACAACTCTCCAGATCAGTAGATCTGCCAAAAAAGTGTAGAATCCAGCTCCAACTCCAGACTCCACTATTTATTCTCTCTCCTAATAACCATAAAAGTGAACTGTGGGAGCAAAAATAATCATCTCTGAAGAAAACATAAATTACTTTAAATTCAAGTCAAAATGGGACACTAATATTGGCTGGGAGGGAGATGCTCTAAGCTTAAGATGTACCATGTCCTGAGTAAGAAAGTAATGTTTTAAGGGTCTTGGTCATGAAGCATCATAAAAACTACAAGTAGTTGCTTCAAACAAGGCCCATTCATCTACCAACATTTTAGAAATGGAACAAAATCTATTGAGAACCTGGAATTAGTCTTGTTCCTTCAGTGAGTATGACAAACCAATTAGCCTTAGCCAATTTCCATAACAATGAAAAAGATAATAACATAGCAACTGACATTATTGAGCACTTACTATTTTACTGTCACATGTACTATTTCAAATATTTCATGTGCATTAGTAACCCTGTAAAGTAGAAAATATTGATGTCCTCACATATTAGTCACTTTCTTACTGCAGAAATAATACCTGATACCCACAATTTAAGGAGAAGAGGTTTATTTTGCTAATGGTTTTAGAGGACTCAGTTCATAGCTGGCTGGATCCAAAGCAGAAACAGCATGGTGGAAAGGCATAGAAGAGGAAAGTTGTTCAACCCATGGCAGCCAGGAAGCAGAGAGAGCAGGAAAAGCTAGATGTAAAACAAACTCTCCAAAGCATATCCCAGGGGTCAGCCTTCCCTAGTCAGGCCCTACTTGTAATAGCACGTTTAACTGTAAACTTATTAGTAGATTAAACTACTGATAAATACATGTTCTAATCACCTTTAAAAGCCCCACCTCTGGGGAGCTAAAGATGGCAGATCAGTAAGCAGCAAAATACAGAGCCTCCCTGAGAGAAACAACTCAGATGCCAGAATAAAACATCTTGGAGAGGTCCAGACAGAGGGAGATGGATCCTCTCAACCCAGGAAGAAACTAAAGGGAAAAGATCTGGTCAAACATGCAGTCCCAGGGCTACCATTGGAGCAGCTAAGATTAGCAGCAGCCACTGCACTCTCACTGGAGTCACTGTGACTCACTGGAACCGCCTGAACTCACACTATGGCAACTTGCCAGAGCCACGGTCATGCTGAAGTAAGGGTTGGCGAGCCCAACAGAGAACGGAGCTGGTGAGGGACCTGCACTAACCCGCAGTGAGTGCTCAGAATAAGACCTTCCCACAGGAAAGGGGCAACTAACTGAAATTGGGCAGGACAGGCATGAATAAGGAATGGCAGTGACTTCAGTTGGTTGCTCCCTACCCAGAGCGGATTGGTAGGATCTGCTTGGCCTGGGTCACACCCCTGGCCAGGACCCAATAAGCTGTCCTAAACTGATTCCACATGCAAGGCACACACTAACATGGTGAAGGCCCCCACTGGTTGACTGGCTCAGAGGGGAAGGGCCAGCATACACCACCCCTGCTGGCACCTCAATGATCAACAGCAAACTGGAGAGGGCAGAAATCCCTAGCCAGCATGCTTCAGAAGAACCATAACCAACAAGAAAAAGGGCTGGGACTTCCATTATACACCTGTATAGAAGAAACCAAAAACATGACAAGAGAAAGAAATAAGAAAAAGCCCCCAGTCCCCAACCCTGTGAATATTGATCCAAGAGAGGTAAATACAGAAGAGACTGAGGGCAGCAAACATGCAATATCAGACATGGCATCAGGGGACATAAAGAGATATCTTGTGACATGATAGACAAGCTCAAAACTGAAATATTAATTCAAGTAAAGCAAGATATAAGAAGATTAATAAAAGAAATGCTAAATACCTCTCAAGAAGACACAGACAAAAGAATGGAGGAACACAAAAAAAGGAGAGAAACATTCAATAAAGAATATAAAGAAAACCTAGAATACATGAACCAGATTCAAAGAGATTACCAGAAAATTAAAAACTCCATTGAAAGCTGGCAAAACTGCTTGAAAGAAACTAAGGATAGACTATCAAAACTTGAAGACAGATTTGAAATGTGTGATCATGAAAGGAAAGATCTCTTAAAAATAACAAGCAAACAGGCAGTAACAATAAAAAGGCTAGAAGAACACAAGAGGATCTATAACTTAAGAACAAAAAATGTGAGTGAAGAATCAGGGGTAAAAACAAAGGAAATGCAAAGGCTATTCACAGAAATAATTAAGGAAAACTTCCCAAGCATAGGAAAAGGAAATGATATTCAGATGTATGAGGCATACAGAACTCCAGCCACCTACAATCAAAACAGAGCTTCACCCAGACATATAATAATCAAGATCCCAGAAATTCATCACAAGAACATAATACTAAAAGCTGTCAGAGAATAGAAACAGATCACCTATAAAGGAAAAACCCATCAAAAACATGGCAGACTTCTTGACATAGACCATCAAACAAGAAGAACTTGGAGCGAAGTATATCAAGCCCTGAAAGAAAATAACCTCCAACCCAGATTGATGTACGCTGTAAAACTGTCTCTAAAAATTAATGGAGAAACAAGATGCTCCCATGACAAAGAGGAACTGGGGGAATTCATGACCACCAATCCAACCCTACAGAGAATACTGAAAGACATTCTAGAGAGAGAGAAAAAAATACCAGAATTTTAGGAACAGTGGCAGAAAGGCCTCAATGAGTGGGGCAGGCAGTAGAATGAAGGAGAAAACTAGACAAACAAAGGCAGAAAAGTAGCATGGCAGAAATGAGGCAGAGAAGGATGGCTAGAATCTCTAACATAGATGGCCTCAATACACTAACAAAAAGAAACATAGGCAGAGTAGATCAAGAGGTAGGGTCCATCAAGATGCTCTGTATAGGAAATATAATTAACCTGAAAGAGGTTTTATGGACTGAACATCAAATATGAGAAAACAATGCTCTATGTGAAAGGGAACCAGAGAAAAATAGGGACAACTCGACCAGCACCTGCAGATAGGTTGGAAAGACATGATATTTATGTGCAGTAGAGCAATATTCAGCTCTAACAAAGGAAAACGTTAAGGCTTTTGTAGGTAAAGGAATACAATTTGAGATCAAGTCCAGGAGTGAGAAGGTTCAGAACAACTTAGATAAATAGCATCTTGCCCCCCTGCCAAAGTAAAAACTGAGGGAGTTCGTGGGACCCAAAATGCACAGTGCATCCTGAGGGAGGGAAAGGGGAGGAGTAGTCTAAAAAAGGAAGGCAGAGGATATTGTTAATAGTGTATCAGGATTTAAAACCCACATTACTCACACCACTCTGTTTAAATGGATTATATTCTGTTCCAGTTTGTCTACTTGTACCAGATTTGAGGGCACAGACAACTATCTCAAAAATAGCAGGATATAGTACAATAATCATCCTTAATTTCCTATTAACTTAATCTGAAGCCCTGTATAACTTATACTGTCTTATCATGACTGATCTTATTTGAATCTGGTTTGTTAGACTTCTGTTTTGTATTGACATATTTTATTCAAATCTGTTATGATTGATAGTATCAAGTCTGAGAGCATAGGCAACTACACTGAAGATGACAAGATTCACTAGAATACCTACTCTGGTTTGATTATTACCTGCTTTTGAAGCCTTATACTGTCTACAATGTTTCATTTTTATTAATATTGTTATGTACTGCTATATTCAATTATACTATGCCTGATGATATAGAAAATTCTATTGAAGATAACAAGAGACATCACAGTAACCATTGTAGATCACCTTGTACTGTGGTTTTATATGACTTTTTCATTTCATGCTTTTCTAGGAATTTGTTTTGTTTTGTCTTGCTATGTTTTATTTTTCCCTCTAATACAGAAAGGATAGAAATACATGTAGAGACTCATCCATGCAGTAGAACTTATAAACAGTTTATGAGAACTGATTATACAACACACAATGAAATGAACAACTACTTTGAAGAAAAAGAGACACTACAGTACCCAGTGCTGATTCTGTAGTGTCATGATGTGAAATCATCCAGCAATGCTATTATTCTTTGTTCAGAGTGATTTTAGCCTGTTTTGTTTTGTTTAATTTCAACATACAAAGTATGGACAGTTACTTTGAAGAGACTGAGAGACACTATGACAGCGATTGTTGACTTCCCTATTGTCTGGTCTTGAAGACCCAAAACACCTTCCTCATCCTGTTCGGATCAGTTTTATACTATATTGTTTTGTATGAATTCTCTGTATGCAAAGATATGGACAACTATTTAGAAAAAAAAATAAGAGATTATATGATAGATAGTGAAGATCTCTGGTTGTCTTGCTTTGAAATTTATGTCTCTTACATTGCTTTCTTATGTTCTGTTTTGTTCTGTTATGTTGTGTTTAATTTTACCCTTTTTAAGATAAAAATAAAAGTAAAGAAAAATATCCCCACCTCTGAACACATGAGACTTTGTGGGGGCATTTTAAACCCAAACCATAATGTCCCATTTTACATTCAAGAAAACTGAAGCACACAGATGTTGATTACCTTGTTGAAAATCATTCCGCAGGTCATTTCCAAGAGGGTTGGGGTGATGGCTATGAATCAAAGAGCTCTGAAGGCAGTGGCCAAAGACTGAAATTCACCACAGAATGACAAAAGATATACAATTTAGCCACTCTACTCATGACATAATCCATGACCAGTGAAATGGGAAAGTAAATAAGTGTCTCAAATATAAAAGACAAAACAGTCACTCAGCTAATCAGTGGAAGAGCTATGATCTAAGATCAGAAAGCTTCACTTCAGTTAGGCTCTGATAATAACTCTGATTTAGTTCTTATTTTAGTCCATGGACTACATGGGACAGGAATCAGGTCTGATCCATTGATGTATGACATCATTTCAGCACAAGTAGAGGTCAATCATTCCTGGTATTAGAAGAATAAAGTAGCATCCAATATGACCTTGGGTAAGTACTATTTACCTTCTCTGAATTCATATTAATTGTTTTAAAAAGACTATAATAAAGAGACCTACCTCATGAGGCTTTTGCAAAGATTTATGATATAGCACATTTAAAGAATTTAGCATAGTGTATTTAATAAGTAATAAACAAAACTCTACACAATTTGCAATTATTTTTACCTCCTCCACCTTGCAAAATTATTTTATAAATGTCTCCAAAGCTTCAATGATTCCCTAGTGTCCTCTCCAGTAACATGAAAGAGCCCCTTAAAGACCAAAAAAATAAATTATAAGAAACATCATTCAAAAGAGATTTAACTCCCAACTCCCTTGAAGCTCAAAAGGGAAGCCAAGCTACAATTTGATAATACTGGCAATGAGAGTATAAAGTGACTGAAAAAGTACAGGCTTTTTAAAATATGTATAAGAGAACATGAAGGTATGTAATCCACAGAAATCACCTCACTCAGGTGGCTGGAGACAGTTCTATCTACAATAGACAGTTCTATTCTTTTACACACACCTCCCTATTCCTTCAATCCCGTTCTTGTGACACTAGTTTCCAGAACATGTTGTAGCTTACTTTCCATCTGAAAAATACTAATGAATGTTTATTTCTTGCAAAACATGATGCTAGGCTTTGTGAACCCCAGTGCACAGAAAACATAGTTCCTATTCTCAAGAAATGTATAGTCTGCTTGGAAAGGTGCGATATGGCCTGTTCATGCAAAATAATGAAAATAAGAAGTGTCATAGACTAAACACCAAACAGAGAATCCAAATAGCTTACAAATTTAATTGCTCATGCTGAGAGGTAACAATGGGGGCTTTTGTATGAATGAATAGACACTTCTCGGGAGTTGATCAGTTACTCTTTAAAAGAACAAAGCTTAGAAAAATGCATAAAGTCATCCTACCACCTTCTCAGAATTAGGCTAAATCTCATCCCAACAGTGCATAAGATAGTAATTTTCAAGTCTGTCTGCCAGCTACGTTGGGCATTTGTGAAAGAAAGTGCCCACATGTTGGCACATTTCCAGTCATGCAAAGAGGCTCAGTTGACAGTGGTTGGATGAATGGGTATTCACAGATTAGCAATCATAACTGATGTTATTGTCTGAAGTTGGATATTTTGTTATATGTGACTTTTTATAATTTTCCCAGCCTGATAAACCTAGGCAATGACAGACTCAAGTATTTACTCACAGTATATTTTCCTAATTAAGCTGCCTAAGTCTTATGTAGCTTAAAAATAACCCTATGTAATCAAGATGTAGCTTAGTTAGGTCTAACATTTTCATGAGGCCTAGGAAAGCCCAAACACATGCTAGGAAATAAACAGTGATATCCATGGCCAATCTGTTGATGACCTGCCCAGCCTTCCAAGGCCTATATGCTGTTGTCTCTTTCTAGAGTGTTCTTTCCTGTGCATACCAGGGCCTCCTGTTACTTCCCCAGGTTACCTCATCATCGTCCCTAAGATCTCAGCTTCCATTTCACCCCCTCAGGAAAGCTTTCCCAGACAGCCTGTGACCAGCATGCATGTGTGAGTATGTGTGTGCATGGGTACTTGTGGCATTTATCTTTCTGTGCCTGACTTCACCTAATACAATGTCCTCCAATTTGATTCATGTTTCCATGAGTAGCAGCATTTCATTCTATTTATGGCTAAATTATATTCCAAAGTATGTATGTATATCACATTTCCTTTATCCATTCATCTATCCATAGACACCTTGATTTATTTTATATTTGGCTGTTGTAAGTAGTGCTGCAGTAAATAGGTTAATGCAGATATCCTGTTGACACACAAATTTCCCTTCCTTTATGTATTCCAAGTGGAGAGATTGCTGGTCATATGCAGGTCTATGTCTAACTTTTTGAAGACTCTCTGTTATGTTCTCCTTATATCAAGAATAGATAGATAGATGATAGAGAGAGAGAGACCACAACTCAGTAACAAAAGCACAAATAATACAATTTAAAATGGACAAGTAATCTGAATAAGCAGTTAACAAAAGAAGAAATACACTCTGTTGGCTGATTCTCTTGCTGTGCAGAAGTATTTCAATTTGACATAATCCTATGTATTGATTCTCAGTACTGTTTCCCATATGACTAGGGTTCTGTTAAGAAAGTCTTTGCCTGTACCTATCACTTCAATAGTTTTATCCATTTCATCTTCTAACAGGTCAAGTGTTTCCAGTTTAACATTTAGTTCTTTGATCCATTTCAAGTTCTGTTTAGTATATTCTAAAGGAAATTGATCTAAATGTAATCTACATGTGGATAGCCAGTTTTTCCAGCACTATTTATTAAAGAGACTATCTTTCCTCCAATGTGTGTTCTTGGCTTCTTTGCCAAAGGTCAAATAGTTGAATGTACTTGGAGTTGTTTCTGCATCCACTTTTGTGTTCCATTCCTTCTCATGTCTGTTTTTATCACAGTAACTTTGTAAACTAACTTCAGGTCCAAGATGGTGATGCCCTCAATTTGCTTTGTTTACCCAGGATTGATTTTGCTATTCTGGGTCTCTTCTGGTTCCATATGAATTTTAGGATTGTTTTCTCCAACTCTGTTGCGAATGTCACAGAAAAGACAACTTGCAGAATGGCAAAAACATTTGCCAGCAGTTTCCCAGAGAACTTATATTTAACTCAAAAAAATTAGACCCTCAAAATAAAAAAGTAGGCAATCAAAAAGTAGGCAAGCCAAATGAATAGACACTTCACAGAAGAAGTACAAATGAACACCAAATTAATGAAGAAATAGTCAACACTTCTGGCCATTAGAGAAATAGAAATTAAAACAGCAGAGAGATTCCATTTTACATGGAAAGAATGACCATGCTCAAGAAATCAAGTAAGAATATGTGCAGGAGAGGTCACAGGGAAAAATTAACCCTTCTGTATACTGTTGGTGGGAATGTAAATTACAAACCCTACAGAAATCAGTGTGGAGATTCTTTAAAAAGCTAAAGCACAAAGAAAGAAAAAGCTAAAACTAGAAATTCCATTTGACCCAGCTATTCACTTTCTTTTAACACTTTTAAGAAAGTGTTAAACATATCATATTACAGTGACATATTCATACCCATTTTTAATAACAGCACAATTCACAATCGCTAACTTTTTGAATCAGCCTGTATGTCAATCAGTAGATGAACAGAGAATGAAAATGTGGTATTTGCACACAACAGAGTTACTGCTCTACCATAAAGAAACGTGAGTCATTGGTAGAGAAATGGATACACCTTGAGACCATAATGTTAAATGAAGTGAGTTAGACACACAGGCTACACAAGCCCAAATGTCCCATGGTTTTCTTCTATGAGAGACTCAAAGTAGAAATAAAGAGCAAAATAAAATACATATAATAGGAAGTAGGCAGATAGATCTTTCTCAAATGGAAAGGGGATGAAGAGATGGAGGGAAGAGGAGGAAGGGTAGGGCTAGGGAATGAAAATGGAACTGGGATGTGGTTTGTACATGTAGCACATGAATGTATTACACATGAGGAATGTAACTCCATGGAAGGAATATAAACATTATGTACTGCCAACAGGTACAAAAACAAAACAAAAGAAAGCGATTAAGAAATGAGTGAAAGGGGGGAGGAAGGAGGGAATGGAAAAAGAATTTAAAAAATTAAAACGTTATATACATGTACCAACTTCCTACAAGGAAAATTAACATTATGTACTACACACAAGCACTCATAAAGTAAAATTTTTAAAAACAGTAATAAAAAATTGTCAACATGTACCTGAAAATATGCTCAGCATCATTAATCATCAGGAAAATGCACATCAAAACCACAATGAGATATTATTTTCACTGCAGTTGAAATGACTATAATCAAAAAGACTGAAAAAATGTAGGCACAGTTGCAAAGGAAAGGGAAACTCTTGGCCCCCTTATTTGTATCACAAAGCAAAGTATCTTGTTTGTGTGTATTTATGTTCATACAGGTACAAACATACATACACAAAATAGTTTGCACTGAGATCCATATATAAATGTGTCTTTTGTGCTTGATAAATAATTCAAATGAATTAATTCATAGAACATTATCCAAGCATTTTGGAAGAAAATATGAGAGCATGGCTGGATCATGCTGAGAAATCTTTCAACTTACTGTTCACACCGTTATCTTACCACACCAAAGAGATAAGGGACGTGACTTTGGAACCACATCACCCAAATAGTTGCTGCTAGCCTATGCCTAAAGGAGCAAGTATCGTGTTCTATAGCTCATGAAGAGGAAAAAGCAATAGCTGGAGGTATAGCTGAGAGGTAGAGTACTTACCCAGTATGTATGAAGCCCTGGGTTTGAGCCCCAGCACCAGAAAAAAAGCTATGGGAATGGTAAGAATTAATTAAGAATTCTTATAGTTCTCATCTTTTTGGTTTTGGTTTTTGTTTTTTGGTTAGGACATTAAACCATCTAGAAACAGTGTTGTCAGTCCCCTCTGAGCACTGTCTCTTTCTAATTAGCAGACCCAATATTTCTCTCCTCTGCTTCTATGTATCTGGGTTTCTTTCTCTTCCTCCAGCTATCACTGTTTCTCTCTCAGATGCTATCTGCAAGGCCAATATAAGAACACTCATAGGTAGACAAAAGAAGTCAGATCACTTAGAAATCTAGGACCTAAGGGAGTGCACAGCAGTAAATTCCATGGGTTTTCTTTTTGCTTACATATCCCAGACTGGATGCTGGAGGACCCAGCAATCTAGACACATCACAAGGTGCAAAACAGAACAAGAACAAACACAACTTTTTATAACAAAAGGACCAGGAGGAACGTAGCTTACTCAGAGAGTACCACTCCACTGCAGCCAAACTGGCAGTGGAGGAGGGCTCTATCTCCTTGCAAAAGCTAAGGGGGATCCCAAGTTTCCATGTCAGTCAGGCTCCCCAACTTTTGTACCAAGATGGCATCACAGGGATTTTTCATCATCACTGGGAAGCACCCAGGATTTCTTCTCCCATGGTGACAAAGCACTTCTACTCTCTCTCTCAGAAATAAGACAAGCTCTTCTCCATTTCAGGTGTCAACAAAGGCTGTGTGGGGACTTCTACCCCACCTGGCAACCAGATGGACACCCTCCTACCCTCTGCCAGAATAAGCTACTAAAATAAAAAGGTGCACAAAGACCAAGTATCTCATAACATGGTACCCAAAACAACTAGGTTCCAATCAAAAGTTACTCTTCACATAAAGAAACAGGAAAATCTCATTTTGAATAGAAAAATAAGTGGATGTCTACATAAAGATGCCAGAGATGTTAAAACCATCTAATAAAAATTTTAGAGCAGCTGTCACCAAAAAATAATGCTTTGAGAAGCAATTACAAATATACTTGAAACAAGTGAAGGATGGAAATTCTCCACAAAGATATGGAAGGTATAAAGAAAAACCAAATGAAAATTTTAGAACCTATTAATATGAAAAAATAAATAAATAAGCAATAGATAGGCTCAACAGACAAGTGGATGAGACTGAGAAAGAATCAACAAACTTAAAGATAAAACAACAGAAATTAAGAAATTTAACAAAAGGAAGAAAACTGACTGGGAAAAAATTGAAAATAGCCTCAGGGACCTATGGGTATAACTTTCTTATCATTCAGATCCTGAAAGAAGGGGAGAGAAAAGGTAAAGTTAAAAAAATAAAAGTACTAAAAGAAATATAGGCTGAAAACATCCAAGTTGACAAAAATGACTTAGCTTCACTAGTAATTAAGAATGCAACTGGAATAATAAGATGACATTTTATTCTTCTCTGGTTGGCAAAAATATTTATGCTTGATAATATTCCTTGTTAATGCATATATACAGAATGGGGATTATTATAATTAGATGTAGTTAATGGCTTCATTTTTCAAGAAGCTTTCTCTGAAAAGCATTCTGGCTATTGCTATCAAAATTATAAATATGCATATCTTCTGATGCTGAAATTTCACTTCAAGAAATAAATTTATCCAGTGAAGTAACAACACATGTTCAGAAATAAGTATATGAATGATAGAGGATATTTCTTGCAAATAAAAAATATACTTTAGATATGAATAGCTTATGTTACAAATAGTTGTGCCCTATTTGTACTACAGACATGATGCAGTGGTTTAAAATGTGTATGAGACAGATTTACACACTTGGACATGGAAAAAACTCTACAGAGAAAAGTGTAAGTGAAGACACAATGTGTGCATTGTGTCCCATAATAAATTTGCACAAAGAAAAGAGCATGTTTGCAATGAAAATGCAGAGAAAGTGGGTGCAGAGCTTATACACGTTTAACAGTAAAGCCAACTCTATGCTGTGTTTGCTTGGAACTTTGCACAAACTTTAAAAAAAATACCTAGAAACTATCACTATCAAAGAATGATGTGGAGGAACTGACAGAGACCATGAGGAGCCAACATCTCCCTGATCCAAAGGGTGACAATTGTGGCTCTGGATGGGGAAATGAGAAACATAGGGGACAGTCGGGATTCTGTGGTCCACTCTTTTTGCCTTTGACTTTTGCCCAATTTTTAGAAAAAAAGAATGATGTTGGTGTATTAATTATTTAATCAAAAGGCCATAACCATATAACCACACAATGACAAAAGAGTAACCAGTAGAGTAATAATAGCTCACATTTATTGGGTGTTCACAAATATCATTGAGCCAAATGTCTCTGACGTATTTTTTTATTCACAGAACTCTATGAGACAGCTGGTAGGTGCTATTCTTAGTACTTTAAATACATCATCTCATTTAATGTTTATAAGCATTCTCTAAAATCAGTATTATGATTAGTTTCCACTTCACGGATAAACAGAATAGCTAATTCCCTAGTTAGCAGTAGAACAGGCTACTGAGTTGAGTAGTCTGACCTTGGTGGCTACACTCTTAAGCCCTAGAACACAGACAAAAGAAAACCCACAATCTTCTAAGCCTGATCAAACCTGGTTCCTCATCTACACTTACAGAATACTGACTGCCCTACAAGCTTTAAACCTAATTCAGGAGGAAGGAGAAGAAAATGAGTCTATAAAACAAAAGACAGACATTTTTAATTTGTGTGTGTGACTCTAAAATAATAGGGCAATGTGATATGTCCGGGCAAATCCACCATTATGTTCTCTTTGATCTCATTTTATGTATAGCACTTATACCAAAATAATGGATATTAAGCTAATCCTGACAAAACAAGCTAATTAATATCAGTGTGCAGTTATCTAATTTTCTCCAGATTGAGACAGGTAATTCTAAATGATAAAATATGATTAGCTAGGGAAGCACTTTAACTTGTTTTAAAAATGCTAAACATCTCACAAAAGACAAGGAGAAGCTATAAATACCTTCAAAAGATGAGTGTGGTCATTCAAAATCAACATTTTTAGTGCAGGTAGAGGCTGCTCCTCTGAAGCACTCATGAAGTTAATGAGTCAACTTCTTTCCAAGATTAGAGGCACTTAACACTGTGCAGACCTCTTAAGCTTAAGCACCTATCCTTGTTTATCTAGGCTACATAGCCTGAACCACCACACCTCCAAGGTCACCGTATACTAAGGAAAAAAACTTAGAAAATCTTGAGATAGCTAAAAAAACAGGACCAAATTTTCCCATAGTAGGTGCCTCAGACCTCTCACATTTGTACCATCTAGCTAGTCACACAGGATATCTGCTGTGGCAGCCTGCTTCTAGGGAACATCTTCAAGGAAACCAGGCCACACTAACATTTACCTAGTTCTTAAAAGATAGAAAAATATCACTCCCAGAGTGAGGCCAGCCTCCCGAGATGAACAGGTACTCCACAGCCACGGTACTTCTCTGGCTTTACCCATCAGTATACATGGTGCTCATGTGTGCTACCATGCCTCTAGGGTAAGTGTGGGCTCAGCTGAAAAGAGTCTGTCTCTTTAAGCTTTACCCAAGGTTATTCTCCTCTGCCTTCCAGACCATTCCTTCCTTGACCTATCCTCTGGATGCTGCTCCTCTGTTTCTGCTCTCTCAACCACTCCACTGGACACTCTAGGATTCCTTTCAGCATGCATCTTGGATGGTGTCAGGTACAAACTAATAAAAGAGCAAGGAGAGAAGAAGGATGGATGGGTCAAGAATTGTTTAGTATAAGTTCACCTTACTTACTCTAAATTCTGAAACATCATTAAAAACTGGCCAATCTACATGAAGCTGATAAAAATGAGACAGTAGAGGGGAGTATGACCTTTGGTGTAGGATCCAAGGACACCATATATTAGGCAAGGTGAAGTTTCACAGTGTGACAATAGTTGTGGTCTAGACCAGTAGTGGTGAACCATGGCATGCATGCCACAGCAGGCTGTTTGTGTCATTGAAAGCTCTACAAGATTTGCCACCACCAATCTAGACATAAAAACCTGAGTTTCTACCCAGCCCACCTGCTGCAAAAACTGTAGCCAGATATAGGAAGAAGTCAAGATGGTTGATCAGTGAGCAACAAAATACAAAGCCTCCCAGGAGAAACAACGCATATGCCAGCATAAAACACCCTAGAGAGACCCAGACAGAGGGAGATGGATCCTCTTGATACAGGAAGAAATTAAAGTGTAAAAAAAGCTCGTCAAATACATCAGAACTACAACTGAAACAGTTAAAAATTATGGGACACAGCATTTTCATTCACAGCGACCCTCCAGGTTTACAACAGCCTGAATCCGCACCAGCTGGCAGAGCTGTTCAAACTCGTTCCCGCTGCCACTCACAGGAACCACAGCAGTCCTGAAGTTGGGGGTTGGTGAGCCCAATGGAGAGCAGAGCCGGCAAAGGGACCTTCATTAATCCACGGTCAGTGCTGGGAATGAGACACTCCCCCAATGGGAAGGGCACAACCAAATTAGCAACATGTTGGAATCAGGCAAGAGGAGCCTGAACTGGGAGCAACAGTGACTTCAGTTGGTTCCTCCCTCCTCAGAGCAGATTCATGGGATTTGCTTAGAATGCTCTGTGCCCCTGGCCAGGACCCAATGAGCCATCCCAAATCAATTCCCTGTGCCTAGCAAGTACTAACCGGGTGAAGGTCCCTGAAGTTTGGTTGGCCTGGTGGGGAGGGGCAGGCATACACAGCCGCTGCTTGCACTTCAGTGACAAGAGCAGTCAGGAGAGGGTGGAGGTCCCTCACCAGCGTGCTTAGGGCCAACAGGGAATGCGGCTGGGACCTGCACTATAACCCATGTGGAGGAAGCCAGGACCATGACAGGAGAGAGAGGCAGTAGGAGGCCTCCAGCCCAGAACCCTGAGAGCCCTGATACAGGAGAAGGAAAAACAAGGGAAACTGAGGGTGGCAAACACACAACAGCAGACATGGCTTCAATGGACATTAAGAGATATCTTCAGTACTTTGTAGATGAGCTCAAAACTGAAATATTAAATCAGGTGAAGCAAGATATGAGTAGAGTAATAAAAGAAATGCTCTCAGGAAGATACAGACAAAGGAAGGGAGGAACACAAAAAAAGGAGAGAAACAGCCAATAAAGAATATAAAGAAAATATAGAATACATGAAGCAGATTCAAAGAGACTACCAGGAAATTAAAAGCTCCATTGAAAGCTGGAAAAACTCCTTAAAAGAAACTAAGGATAGACTATCAAAACTTGAAGACAAGTTTGCAATGTGTGATCATGAAAGGAAAGATCTCTTAAAAATAACAAGGAAACAGGCAGTAACAATACAAAGGCTAGAAGATGACAAGAGAATCTACAATTTAAAAACAAGAAATGTGAACGAAGAAGCAGGAATACATACAGGCAAATTACAAAGGATATTCATGGAAATAATTAAGGAAAACTTCCCAAACATGGGAAAAGAAAATGACATTTGGTTACGTGAGGCATACAGAACTTCAGCCACCTACAACTAAAACAGATCTACACCCAGACATATAATAATCAAGACACCAGAAATTCAATATAAAAACAGAATATTAAAAGCTGTCAGATAAAAGA
>PVLA01006536.1:0-20000 GCA_004027455.1 Hydrochoerus hydrochaeris
GCCATCTTTAGCTCCTCTTCATGTTGGTGATTTCTTTTGAAGTGCAAAACATTTTTAATAAGATGAGATCCCAGTTGTTAATTTTTTGAAGTACTTCCTGTGCATTTTGCATTTTGTTCATGAATTCATTGTCTACCCCTATGTCTTCAAGATTTCTACCTACATTGTCTTCCAGTAGATTTAGTGTTTCTATTTTAATATTTAGATCTTGAATCCATTTTTATTTTTACTAGTTTAGTGCATGGTGATAGACATGGGTCTAGTTTCAGTCTTCAGCAGGTGGGAAGCCAAATTTTCCAACACCATTTATTAAAGATGCTATCTTTTTTTCCAGTGAACATGTTTAGCCCCTTTGTCAAATATAAGGTGGCTGAGTGTCTTTTTAGTTCTGTATGTATCTTCTAATCTGTTCCATTGATGCTCAAGTCTATTTCCTCTGGCAGTACCATGCTGATTTTATCACTGTAGCTTTGTAGTATAGTTTCAAGTCAGGAATTGCAATGCCTCCTACCTTGCCTTTGTTGCCCAGAATCACCTTTGCTATTCTAGGTTTCTTCTGTTTCCAAATGAATTTTATGAATGTTTTCTCTAGATCTGTGAGGCACATCAATGGTATTTTGATTGGTATTGCATTGAATCTATATAACAGTTTTGGGAGTATAGCCATTTTCACAATCTTGGTTCTTTCCAACCAAGAGCAAGTGATATCCTTTTATTTTCTAATATCCTTTTCAATCTCCTTTTTTAGTGTAGTATAATTTTTAGCATATAGGTCTTTTACATTCTTGGTTAGGTTGATTCCTGTTTCATTTTTTTTAGATGCTATTGTGGAAGGTGATATTTCCATAATTTCTCTCTCATGGAGTTTTTTGTTTGTGTATAGGAATGCTATTGATTGTTGAGTGTTGACTTTGTATCCAGCTACACTGCTGAATTTGTTAATTAACTCTAGTAGCCTTTTGATGGAGTTTTTAGGGTCTTCTATGTAGAGTATCATGTCATCTGCAAATTTAACTTCTTCCTTTCTTACCTTTATTCCTTTTATTTCTCTCTCTTGTCTGATTGCTCTGGCTAATGTTTCCAGAACTATATTGAATAGGAATGGTGATAGTGGACATCCTTGACTTTTCCTGATTTTACAGTGAAAACTTTCAGTTTTTACCTATTTAGTATAATGTTGGCTATTGGTATGTCATAGATGGCCCTTATGAGACTGAGATAGACACCATGTATTCTGATTTTCTGCAGGGTTTTTATCATGAACAAGTGTTGGACTTTTTCATGAGCTTTTTCGGTGTCTATTGAGATGATCATGTGGTTTTGTTTTTGGCTCTGTTGATGTGGTATATTACATTTATTGATTTACATATGTTAAACCATCCCTACATTCCTCAGGTAAATCCCACTTGGTCATGATGTATAATCTTCTTGATGATTTGCTGCATTCTATTTGCCAGTATTTTACTGAGAATCTTTGCATCAGTGTTCATTAGTGAGACTGGCCTATAGTTCTCCTTTTTGGTTGGGTCTTTCTCTGGTTTTGGTATAAGAGTAATGCTTGCCTCCAGGAATGATTTAGGGAGGATTGCTTCCCTTTCAATTTCATTGAAGAGTTTAAGGAGTATTGGCATTAAATCTTCTCTAAATTTCTTGTAGAATTTAGCTGTGACTCCATCAGGACCTGAGCTTTTCTTTGTTGATAAGTATTTAATCACATTTTTAATTTCAATAGCTGATATTGGGTTATTCAAAATTGTTATATCTTCTTGAGTGAGCTTTGGTAGTTCATATATTTCTAGAAATCTGTTCATTTCCTGTGTGTTTTCCACTTTATGTGAGTAAAGATTTTCAAAGTAGGTATTCATGGTCTTTTGAACTTCCATGGGATCTGTAGTAATTTCTCTCTTTTCAGCCCTTATTGTGTGAATTTGAGTTTGTTCTTCCTTTTTCTTGATAAGGTTGGGTAGAGGTTTATCAATTTTGTTTATTCTCTCAAAAAACAACTCTTTGATTCATTAATTCTTTGTATTTTTTTAGTCTCAATTGCATTAATTTGTTCTGATCTTTATAAAAATTTCCTCTTTTCTATGTGCTTTGGGTTTGACTTGCTCTTCTTTTTCTAGAAGCTTGAGATGTAGCATTAGGTTATTTATTTGTGCTAATTCTGTTTTCTTCATATGGCAATTTATTGCTATATATTTCCCTCTCAGGACTGCTTTCATTGCATTTCATAGGTTTTGGTATGTTGTATCTGCATTTTGTTTGAATTGTAGGTATTGCTTAATTTCTTCTTTAGTATCATCTATAACCCACTGATTGTTTGGGAGGTTGTTATTTAATTTCCATGTATTTATTCAGGTTTTGCAATTTCTTTTGCCATTAATTTCTAATTTCAGTGCACAATGGTCAGAAAATTTCAATCACTTTACCTTTACTTAAGAATGTTTTATGGGTTATTATATGGTCTATTTTGGAGAATGTCCCATGCACAACTGAGAAGAATTTATTCTGATGTGTTTGGGTGGAATACCCTGTAAACATCTATTGAGTTCATAGGCTCACAGGTTTGATTTAGTTCTGTTATTTCTTTGCTGACTTTTTGTCTATATATCTCTTTGTGACAATAGGGCATTAAGGTTCCCTATTACAATTGTGTTGTTGCTTATTTGGCTTTTCATATCTATTAGTATTTGTCTTATATAGTTGGGTACTCCTATATTTGGTGCATATATGTTTATGATTGTTAGCTCTTCCTCTTGAATTATTCCCTTAACAAGTAAGTGGTGACCTTGTTTATCTCTTTTGTTCATTTTTAGTTTGAAGTACACATTGTCTGCAAACAGAATCGTTACCCCTGCTTTTTTCTGGGTTCCTGTTGCATGGAATACTGTTTTCCATCCTTTGACTTTTAATCTATGAGTTTCCTTTTGAGTCAGATGTGTTTCTTGTATATGGCATATTGTAGGATCCTATTTCTTGATCCATTCTGTCAATGTTTTGATGGGTGAACTGAGGCCATTTACCTTCACTGATATAACTGATATGTAGTGGCTCAACTTTGTCATGTTATTTTCCTGTTGTTGGTTTTCTGCTTTTCCCCCTTGTTTAACTGCTTGTCTTACCTGGTGGTTTCTTTCTATTGCTGTTCTGGAAATTGTAGTCATTTTTATCTCTATCTAGCATGTCTTTTAGTACTCTGTATAGGGTTGGTTTTGTGGACATGAATTTCTTCAGTTGTTCTTTGTCATGAAGTATCTTATTTGTCCATTAAATTTCAAAGAAAGTTTCACAAGGTACATTAATCTGGGTTGAAAGTTGGTTTGTTTCAGGGCTTGAAATACTTCACTCTAAGTTCATCTTAACTTCAGGGTTTGTGCTGAAAAGTCTGCCGTGATTCGAATGGGGTTTCCTTGCTTGATAAATGAGTTGTGTATTCTCTCTAACAGCTTTTGATATTCATTAATTATTTGTATTTTTTAGTCTGTTTTTATGCTGTATGTCTGAGATCTTAATAATTATATGTCTGGGTGTAGATTTATGTTGGTTGTGATTGGCATCTTAAATGCTTTACTTATCTGTATATCAGATTTTTTCTCTATGTTTGGGAAATTTTACTGATCTCATGTGCATTGCCTCCTACATCTTCATTGATGCCTATTAGTCTTATATTGTTTCTTCTGGCATCACCTTGAAGTTGTTGAATTGTCATTTCTTGCTGCCTTGTTATTTTTAAAAGTTCTATCCTTTCATGATCGCTAGCTGTGATCCTGTCCTCAAGGTCTGGAATTCTATCCTCAGCTTCACTGAGATAGTTTTGCAGCTTTCAATAGAATTTTTTTTCTTGACTATCTCTTAGAATTTGTTTCATGCATTCTATTTGTTTTCTATACTGTTCATTCAAGGTTTCAGTCAATATCCCATGCTCCTGTACTTTTATATATATATATATATATATATATGTCTTCTTTAGCTGTGCTGAGCAACTCCTTTGTTAAGACTGTCATTTCTGTCTTTATGTAAGAAATTATTTCTAATTTGATTTCTTCTATAGTCTCATGGATTTGTTTATTTTACTTGCTATCTTTTCAGAAATTTCAGATGTATGACTTTCAAAGTCCTCTATTTCAATGTCTCCTGTATTTGCTCCTGATGGACTAGATACTTGAGATTGCATTTTGCTTTTTTGTTTTGTCATTTTCACCTTTTGGGCTAATATTTTGTCTTTCAATCCCACTAGTCTTGACTGTTGGAACTGTGTATGTCAGGGTCCTACTGTGTGGTTGATGTTTGTCCAATTGCTGGTACCATAATTAAGAGGAGGGCCAGTCCCCTGAATTCCTCCTGCAGGGCCTGTTGGAAAAGTCCTATATTGTTCCTAGGCTGATTAGCCTAGGGCTTCAATGTAAATGAACCCCTAATATCTGCTGTTAGTGTGT
The DNA here is from genome assembly GCA_004027455.1 of Hydrochoerus hydrochaeris. NCBI lineage: Eukaryota > Metazoa > Chordata > Mammalia > Rodentia > Hydrochaeridae > Hydrochoerus > Hydrochoerus hydrochaeris. The sequence continues at coordinate 4,437 of PVLA01006536.1, forward strand.
CTTCAGGTTATTCCAGGCCACCAGATCTACATCTCTGTAGTGTTTGTCTCAGCTGGGACCCTACTGTATCATTGGGTGTCTCATAAACCCTTTTAATTTTTTCCAGGTTGGAGAAGGCCTTATTGGCATACTCCTCAACCCACCTGATGTTCTCTGTATGGAAGGAGGACTCACCCGTACTCTTACCAAACTCACCAAGGTCCTACAGCTGGAGGCAACTTTGCTACTGCTCCTGTTTATCCACTGAAGTCCTCTATTTTAGGGGCAAACTCGTCACACTGACAGAAGCTTACTGAGGCCCTCTGTTTGGACAAGGGTTTATTGAGTCTCCCATCAACCCAGCAAGATTAACCCACTGCAGTCCAAGTTTCTGGGAGGAGGAGGGGCAGCCAAAGATCCAAGGCAGTACTAGATCCAGGAGGTCAGGGTGGGGGCAGGCGCAGAGTGGCCACCCTTCAATGTGGTGGTTCAGAACCCAAGGTGAGAGGGCAGGCACCAGAGTGGCTGCCTTGTGAAGTGGAGGTCTGGGGTCCAAGGTGGGGAGAAAGAGAACATTCTAAGGTAATAATTTCCTTCAGTTGAAATCTGCTAGCACTAGAGGATGGAAAAAGGAGGATATGGGAATGTTGGCAACTTGTCCACAAATTCCTCACTTGAAGGAGGCCTATCTGACATTAATCTTCAACAGCAGTACCAAATGAGTTAGACTGCTGCTCTGTGCTATTTCACAGCAATGATGAAGCAGGGACTCATTTCAGGCTGGGAGGAGTACAAAAAAGAACAGAACACAAAAGCTTGTCTAGCATCTATTTTCTTTATTCATAGAGTTTTTCTCTGTCCATGATGAATATTTCTCCCATATAACTGGTTTTTAACATCTTCTGTGCTTCAGGTATTCTTTTGTATGTTTTATGGTAATTTGTAGGCCCTCTATCTCTTTGTGCTATTCTTTTCACTCTCTCTTTTATAGCACTTATCCTACCTCCCTAGGCAACATTGTATCACCCACAACACAAAGAAGGTATATCATAAATGCTTAGAAAATAAGAGAAAGTAAAAGTTGGTAATGCCATATCTAGTATGATGATAAGAAAAAGATGAATTATACCTGGAGTTAAGCACGCATATCTGATTACTTGTCTTGTTTAAATCATAACTGCTGATTTAGTTATACATATCAAGAACCTGAAGTCTTGTTAAGTCTTCCATGGCCACAGAGGACTTTGTAATTTCTTATTAATGAATTGCTTTCTAATAATAATAAAAATTTCAAATAGCATCCACTTGTGTTCTATGTGTGCTTTTCTTTCTTCTCTGTTAGTTTTTGCTTCATGAATTGTGCAGCTCTGTTATTGCTCCATACATATTTAAGATTGCTTAGTCTTCATGATAGACTGATTCTTTCATTAGTATGTAATTTCTCTCTTTGTCTGTACTAATTTTTTTCATTCTGAAATCTACCTCTTCTGATGTTTATACAGCCACTCCTACTTTTTGTTCTTACTATTGGAAAAATATTCTTCTGTATCTTATTGATTTTATCTTGTTTCTCAGATGTCAGAGCTTTTGGATAAAAGCATTTGCATTTCCAGAGTGTCATTTAATCTTCTGTTCTACATTTTTCAACAAGTGATTTTAGGTTTTGATGTCATGGTTTATTATTGCTATTTGATTTTTTAAAATTTATGTGGGATCCATAGGACAAAAGTTAAGATTTTCAAGGGAAAAAAAAGTGCTTCTAATGTATCAAGGTCATGTAACTTTCATCCCAACATGATGGATATCTGATTTTTCTTTTATTGTATCTCTCTGTAGTGAGTATGCTTGTGCTGCTAAAGATTAAGATTAAGATCATTAAGATTTGGTATTGCTTTTTAAAAACCATAGACTTCTTGAAATAGATAGTTGCAACTTGTACCTTACTTAGAAATTAGCCTTAGAAACTTGTATTTGAATTCAAGGATATTGTCTTTTTAATTTTTGGTGGTGTCTTTCTATAATAGATTTACTAATGAGTCATCAAATGAGGACATAAACAGGGGACAGCAAGATACTCATCTGAGAATCAATCAATACACGTTAAAATAGCTTATGATAGCATAATTGCATATTACAATTATAACATATAAATTCAGTTGCTGATATCGGTGTTCAATTTTGCTTTGCTAAGAAAGTAAGGGGAAATTAAATATTAGTCAAGGGCATGCCTAGAACTTCTAAAGAGTTTACAAGAATTGATTGTGTTATGCACGATGAATTGAATAGCTACTTACTTTGAAGAAAAAGAGACATTACGGTAGCCATCATTGATTTTTTTATTTTCTGGTTTTGAAGGCTTGTAGTGATTTAATTCTTCTGTTTTGATCAGTTTTATACTATTTTGTTTTGTTGAGTTCATTGTGTATGAAGATATGGACAACTATTTCAAAGAAAACAAGGGATTATGGTAGCCACTATTGATCTCTTGTTATCTTGCTTTGAAATCCTGTGCCACTTTCATTGTTTTGTTCTGATCTGCTTTGTTCTGGTTTGTTTTGCCCTCTTTAAAATAAAAAAAATATTAGTCAAAGATAAATTAGGAACAAGAACCCACTATGTTTCCTGAATAACAAGAATGTAGCACTTTGAGGTTCATGTTAGTTTGAAAGCTTCTAACATTGGTGCTAGTATTGCTTCCACATTTTAATTTCATTCAAATTTCACCAGTAGTTTGCCATGTGATGTTTTTCTTTACGCCATTTAAAATTTATGACTTACTGATAATAGTAGTACTAATTGTACCTTACATCTAGACACTGCTTAAGAATTTATTGTTGTTGTTGTTGTTTTATGGGTTTTGTTTTTTTTTTTTTTGGTACCAGGGATCAAACTCACAAACTTGAACTTGCCAGGCAGGTGCTTATGCCACTGAGCTAAATCCCCAGCTTGCTTAAGAATTTACATTTCACCTTTCATGTAAATTACCCAATAGGACATAAAAAGAAGGTTAGATATTTTATAAAATTTTATTTTAAATAACTAAGCCCTTGGTAGAGTCTTGCAATTTTTCTTTAATTTTAGTTACTCTTATACTGATGTTCTTTGAGTCATCTAGCAGTTGTTGGATCAATTTTTCATACTTTTTATGGTATGAATATACCAGTTGTTGTACTTAGTTGTTGATCATTGATTACAGCTCCGTATATATATATATATATATATATATATATATATATATATATATATGGAACAAGGTTTTGCTATGCAATGCAGAACTCACTTATGCAGCCCAGGCTGGCCTCAAACTCACAGTGATCCTCCTGCTTCAGCCTCTTAAGTGCTGGGGCATGGGGCATGTGTCACCATCCATGGCTATTTAATCATATATTTTTTTATTTGCTAGGTTTCTTTTTGGAACTATCTTATGGGACCCTTTGTCTTCTATTTTGGATATTCATGGTTTGTACCTCCTACTTTAGCTCCACTGGATTTTTATTAGTGTCTTCTGTATATTCATTGATCATTTGTTTCACTAAAATCTGATTAGTTTTATATCACCTTTAAAATTTTCAGCCATCATATTGATCTGTTTTATTTCCTTTGATATACTGTTGGGCCTTTCTCCTCTGTGGCTTATGATTTCTTTCCCTTGGTCCCCCTTGAACTTTTTGTGGGAGTTGGGGTTTTTTGGAAATATTTTGTTAGCTTGTCTATTCATGTTTCTATATTTTCATTTGTTTGTGTTTTAAACAATTATATTCAATTTGATATTGAAATAAGATTTTATGCACAAAAAGTGAAACAAAATAGTAGGTCATAGCTTTGATATTAATGAAGCATGTCTTCAATGTTAAGGAAATGATACAATTCTATTTATTTGCAAACCAAATAACAAAAAACAATCAATTTATGGAGCTTAAAAAAAGAACACTGAGAACTAGATCAAGTTTAATTACCCACCTCTGAAAGTACCAAGGTACATACACAAGAATAGTTATTATATAACAATCACTGTGGCTGAAGGAGACATTGACTAATCCTTTGGAATACATGGGGAAAATATGTCCAAGTCAAAAATGGTGACTGACACAATGTAAAAGGATAGTTTAACTGGTAGTATTTCTCACTACTTTGTAGTGTGACTGACAATTAATAGAATTATATTTGAAGGAACCAGTTTTATTAATGATACTAATCACTAAAATTGATAAATGTATTGGGTTTGTATATTTCTTTCACTATTATCTTACTTGTTCCTCTTAACAAACCTGGAAGACATTTATGATAGTTTATTATTATTACCTTATCATCTTCTAATAACAATGTTGTCATGACTCTTATGCCCATGTTGCAATTGAGAAATTATACTATCATAAAATACATAATGTATATATGACTATATATTGCAACATTAAATAATTATATACGTGTCACTTATGTTGCAATTAAAAATACAAAATGAAATAAATCAGATGCAGAAAGTTAAATGTCATATGGTTTCTCTTCTGTGATAAACCCAAATATCAACAATTTAAAGAACAAAAACTCAGAGACTTCAAGTGATTTGGTCAAGTAACAGCCTATGCAGTAAATAGAGTGCAAGTCTGTGACCTTATCTGGACCTTATCTGATATCATGCTTTGCAAGCTCAGTGAAATATCAGATTTAATGCACAGTCTCTCTCCATCCTAAGAGAAAAAGGCACTTAGACATCTTTCCATGATAATTATAGATCCCTCTGACCCAGTGTGGAAGAGAGTTCATTTTGTTAGGAGATTTGGGCTGTAAGAAAGAAAAATCTCAATGCACCTAACTAGCAGAACAAAATGCTGTGTCTCACAGAAAAGTTCAAGGTAAGACAGGTTTCAGTGTTGATTGATTCAGAGATTCAGTGATATCTGCAAAGATCCAGGTTACTCCATATTCCCATTCTGCTATTGTCAGTATTGTCTTGTCCTCAAACTTACAGTGAACCAACTATAGCCATACTAGGTACATTATCCTGACAGGACAACAGAAGATAAAGATGAGAGAAAGTTCCTTCCAAGGAACTTTCAAGTCTTGGAATTAGTGTTATAACTAATGTTAGAACACAAGCATGCTCTTGAACAAGTAACAGGCAAGAAAAATGAAATTACCCTTATTTCAAGTAAGAGGACCTCAGAAATTGGGGAAAGGATCATCTATCCCCAAGTTATAACCAATGTCTTCAAAAGAAATTATTTGACAGATGCTATTTGCCTAAGATGTACCTAGGAAATGTGTGTTCACTTTTCAAATAAATGGCACTGACACAATCATGCACTCTAATATTTTGTCCTAACCCTTAGAAAGTCAAGTAACAGCCAGGCATGGTGGTGCACTCTAGTAATCTCAGCACTTAGGAGGCTGAGGCATGAGGATTGTTGCAAGTTCAAGACCAGCCTGGATTACAAAGTGAGCCCAAGGCCAACCTGAACTGCATAGCAAGACCCTGTCTCAAACACAGACACACAGACACACACACACACATACAGAAAGTCAAGTACATCTTATAATGTTGCTTGTAATTGAACAGAAGCACACATAATTTACAAATCATGTGGTGGGCCACTCTATTAAATATAAAGAATACTTCTTCATCTTTAATAAATGTAAAACCTTGTTATCTTTTTCATATGTTTCATCCATTTATTTGTTCAGGACACCAAAGGACCTAGAAAGAGTCTACAGAAACACAGAATTCAGTAACATTGCTTGAGGAGCCCAGCCAGGAGGCAACATGACATGGAAGACACACAGAAAATCCCAGCAACCTTGTCTTTAGGCTACATTCTTAAAAACTGGAAATAATTTGATCATGACTATCTAAGAAAAGAACAATTTATCTTCTATTGAAATACTATTTGGGTTCAGCATGAACTAGGAAATGGAGAGAGATGAGTTACAGTATGGTAGCCTAATTACCATATTATTCTTCAGTTAGATCTTTTCGACAAGCAGTAAGGAAAGTGGTATGAAATCCCATGTGTTCAGCCTTTTAAAGCTCTTTATTTCTGTATAGGTCCAAAAACTATTATGGTATTTTCAGAGGCCACCAAAGAAGAGAAAATTTATATCATTGATGTTACTGCCCATCTGTCTCTTAGGGGAAAATGGGGTTCACCTTCCTGTTTAATGAAAATGACCATACTGGGATGTTTTCTCAAAATCCTCCTTATAATTCTCAGGCCAGTAAATCAGCCTCATCTTTTCAAGTGACTAAAAAACTCCATCAGAGGCTAGATCCCCAGAGAGACCCAATATTCTCCAGTCTCCTCCTTATATTTCTTAGGCAACTTTGAGACCTGCAAGACATATTTGGAGTGGGGTTTCTTACTCTTTCAATGCACAGCTCATCCTGACCCTAAGAGTGGTCCCAGGAGTAGAGTGAACTACTTGAGTCCAGGATTTTCAGTGCCAGGCGTCCAATGCAAAGAGTGGTTAGGCTGATTTTTAGAAAATTCTGGTAGGTTTGATGGTGAGTTTCAAACTCTGACTCTTGCTTTTGACCTATTGTGGTGTGAAATCCACTTTGTCTTGGCCTTGTGCTATATCCCAGATGAAAAACAGACTCCAAGAAGAGGCTCAGTGATATGCAGATAAACAACATGTTGCAGAGGAGGAGGAAGTTACCCTGGAGAGGTTGCTGTCCCTCAGATAGAACCAAACTGCAACTATAATTCTAGCAGATATGAGGTATAAAATGATAACTGCTCTTATCATGGGAATAAAAAGATACATTAAAAAACCTGTTAATGATGAGAGGGTAGGGAGATTACCCAGGGCAAAGAGAAAAGTCAGTTATCTTTCATAGCTGATTAATAGGCTCTTTCTCTGCATATACAAACATAGATCTATCTTCCAAAAAGGGGCAGGCACTGATGAGACAGCATTTCTTAGCCAATCAGTTCCACATACTCAGCACAAGTTGCAAAAACTTCAGATGAGTTCCCAAGCCCCTCTTATTCAATTGTTGATCATGGTCTTTACTGTGTTTAACAACTGGGATCTAGATGAGGATAAAAAGGAAAAATACCAAAGAAAAAAACAGGTCAAAATTATGGCTGCTTCCAGTGGCAATGCTTTAAGCACATCCAGTTAACCAAGGTAAAACTGAAGACTGAATCAAGAAAAGAGTTCCTACTTTAAATGTAAGTAAGCTAGACACTGGGCATGCAACTGTACCAAATTACTGCCAGGGCCCTGGCCCATGTGTCAGATGGCCCATGTGTCAGATGTGCCAGACTCTTGACAGTGAAGGATTGACTGTCCCTAGTCCTAGAAATGGGGTAGTACAGCCAAAATCCTTGTCTTTTCTTCTGATTTACAGTACTGAGGAAGCCTGTGACAATCTGCATTGCCTCTGTCCACAAACATCTCCAGCACTTGTGAGGAACCCTAGATTACTCTGCATATCATGGATAAGCAAATCCAATAGGTCATTAATACAGAGAAGCATACTCTGTTTCAACTTCCTCCTCTGGAAAGTCATTCTGTAGATTATGCCTATTTTGGGTTCAGGGGGACCCCTTTATACCTACTCTGACATATCAACTCAAGGCCAAATGTCTAACCATTGGTTTTTAACTGTTTTACTCATCTACTAGTAAGAAATTTACCAGTAAAACTGAAAGCTATTCTCCAATTCCAGCAAAGGCCAAAGCAGATTTTACCTGTTGAGACTATGCCAGGACTCCCTGACCTAATTAGCCATCAGGTAGATCCTGCTACATGGTTTCATGGAATAGCTGAGAGGACAAATTCAGCAATGCTGGTGGTTATATAACTAAAAGACTACTAAGAAGGGATATAAAATTTCATAAGAAAAGGTTCAGATATCCTTTAAGAAAGTCCAATACCTGAAGAATGTCAGCTGTCTATGGAATAGATCCAGGCTACTTGTGATGTTGGGCTCCATGCCACCAGACAACAGGTTTTATTATTTCCTGGAAATGACTGGCTTCTGCCAGATATGGATGCCTAATGTTGGGCTAATGGCAAAGTATTTTTATGGGCTACCAAAGGTCCTGAGTTTGAACCTATAGAATGAACAAAAGTAAAAGAATTTTTTTTGAAAAATGAAACATGCTTTCATTCAGGATACCATTCTAGTAATATCTGACTTACAAAACTCTTTTTCCTTTACATACTACAAAAGAGAGCAATTACTCTGAGTGTCCCGACTGAAAGACTAGGAAAAGAACACTGCCCAGTGGCATACTTTCCAAAAAAGTTAGGTGGAGTGAGGGTTGGGTGGCCACCCTGTCTGAGGGAAAGAGAAGCTATACCTATGCTAATGGAAACTACAAAACCAACTTTGGTGGGAAAAATTAGAAGTCTTGACTCCTCATCAGATCAGAATTATTCTTGAGACAAAAGATTACAGGGGAACAGCTTGCCAAGTATTGGTCATGCTTCTAGATACCTCTGAGTTTACCATTAATACGTTCACTACTCCTAATCCTGCTTCACTGATGCCTCCTGGCTCACAGGTTAGCTGCCTTAGAAACAGGTGGTTTCCTAGCTAGGATATCACTCACCTGGCCCTTGAGGAGGTATAACTCACTGACAGAAGTAGCTTTGCCCAAGAAGGACATTGAAAGGCAGTTGTAAATTTATAACAGGTCACTGAAGATAAATCCCTTTCCCCAGGGACCTCTACAAAAATAGCAGATCTCAAAGCCCCTACTCAGGCATTGAAATTAGAAAAAGGCAAAAAGCTAAATATTTTCACAAACTCCAGAATTACCTTTTTGGTGCTACATAACAATGCAGCTATCTGAAAAAGGGGAGTTTGCTAAATAATAAGCAATTATCTGCAAATCATAAGCAAGAAATTCTGCAACTGGAGGCAGTCTACCTTCTCAGGCAGATTGAGTCATTAATTGCAAAGGACAGCAAAAAGAAATGTCTAAAGTCTCCTTGGAAAATTAAAAGACTAACAGCCAAAAAAGATCAGCCTTACAGTCCCTCAAGACCTTAGCTTTAGTCCTATTTCCCAACAAATCATTTACCAGTCTATACCCTTCCTTGGACCTTAGGACAAGGTGGGAGTAAAAACGGACTCTAGAAGCAAATTCGTCCTTTAAAGGACACAGTGGAAAGCTATAGACATTATTCATGATTCTTTCCATATGAGAAGAGATGCTACATGGGAAATGATCACTTGAGTTTTCACAAGAGTAGGACAAGAAGTGACCACCTGACAGGTCTACAAAGCTTTCTAACTCTATTTCTACAATAACCCTAGCAATTCCAGACCACCTCCTTTATTAGAACCTGCAGAGAGGAGAGGAACTTACCCTGAGGAGAACTGGCAATTAGACTTTACATATGTGCTGCCAGGTAGAGGATTTAAACAAATACAGGTCCTAATTGACACCTTTACAGTCTGGACTGAGGCCTTCCCTACCCATTCAGAGAAGGCTACTGAAGTAGTCAAGGTACTCCTCAAAGAAATCATCCCCTACCCCATTTGAACTCCTCAGTTCCTTCAGAGTGACAATGGGTGTTCTTTGACTTCTCAAATAACTCACTGGGTATCAAAGACTTTAGGCATAGAGTACCATTTCCATTCTGTATGGAGATCTCAGTCTTCCAGAAATGTCAAAATGGCAAACCAGACCCTAAAGTGAAATTTGATATACCTTTGCCAAGAGGCTTGAGTTTTTGCTCTGATTATTGTCAATAGCTTGTGTGAGGATTCAAACCATTCCCCAAATGGCAAAATATGAGTCTATTTCAGATGCTACACAGAAGGCCTTTTTTTTCGTCTGATGTGGTAGTGCACTGAGAGACTGACAGATTTCTCCATCTTATTACTGTGGACCAAGTACAACAGGCTATCAAACTCTACGAGAACAAAGTCTTGCCACCCCTGGACCAGAGGAACCACCTAGTGCTCAATAAACTTAGAAAAAGGGGATTCCTGCAGACCACTTAAAACCAAAATGGAAGGGCCCCTTTTGAGTGATTCTTGACACATTCACTGTAGTAAAGGTGGCAGAGATAGCTGGATTCATCTTTTTAGGATAAAGCCAGCCTTTACCTGAATTGTCAGAGGAAAAAGACCACTCAGAAGAAAAAAGCCACCCTTGTGTATCTCTAGAAGATCTGAGACTCCTTTTCAAAAAGCAGGAGTCCAATAGTGTTCCAGGTCCAGTTAAGTAGAGTCACTAATGACCTCTAATCTACTGCAGCTTAAATGTGCACCTCTACTGGGGTCTGCTTTTCACTGAACCCATGCTGTGGGTAATCTTGCTAGGGGTAAAGCTCTCAGGTGCTTTTTAGTTTATTGAACATCCCTCTTCAACATGCTTTCTGCTCTAGAGGAAGCATGAAAATAAAACTTAGAAAACTTATCACAAATAATAACATGGAAAAATAATGTCTCTAATTGCTAGATCTATTATAGTCCAGCTTTTAAAACAGATCAGGAAATATTCTGACCTGCTCCTGATCATCTTCAACCTAAGAGTAAAGTTTATTCAAAGCTTTAGATGATGATCAAAGCTATGACTCTCCTGACAAATTCACCAAGGTCTCTCTCATTGAACAGGCAGCTCAACAATTCTTGACTTGTAGATACTAAGTCCTTTCTCACTGTCTTCTGACAGGATTATTTTTTCAGCCCAAGCCAGTGAGCCCAATAACCCAAGGTACTCAGACAGCACATCATCTCCTGTAGGTAGGGCCTATTACCCCTTTCAACTGGAAGTAATTTATGAAGACTGAGACCTTCATGTCCTCAAAGTCCCATAAAGAATTTTGGGGATTTAGGTCTCTCAAAGGAAACTGAGTCAGGAGATTAGGGCATAGCAAAACTGGCTGAGGAACTCAGCATAACCTGACAATCATGAAGATTCTGAACACATGTACAGAACACATTTCCCAAGTGCTGCACATGGAACCAATCAGAAAGTAGTAACTTCAATTCTGGTGTGAAATTAAGCAAATTTTTGATAGGATGGCTAAGATCTGATATCAGCCTAAATAGTGAGGGATACAAAAGACTTCTGTCATTAACCTCATGACCACTGTGAACTCTCTCAAAGTTCCTATGTTTAGTAAATATAAAACTTTGCTACTTTTGAAAAGTTATATGGTATCTCTCCCTATTTTTATTGCTTGCAATATTATGGCCATGAATGAGCTAAACATGAAACTCCAGGCACTTTACCATCTACAGTAACAATGAAAATGGCAAAAGGGAAGAAAAATTTATGTTTGTTAAACAAAGGATAAAACAAAGAAGACTTTGGTTGATCAATAACTGAAGGACATTGTATATGGCAGTTGTACTGTTAGATGTGAAGTAAAATCATGAGCAGGTTATAGAAATGGCTTTGTATTCTTTCAGAAGCCATTTAACAGGTAGCAAATAAGAGCAGAGTGAACTGCAACAGGATAATAGATTTCTCTGACAGGAAAAAAGTATATACTCTCATTATACCAAGGAACAAAGAATGAAAAGAAGAGCTTGAAACCACAACTTTGTTCTGGAAAGCTTTTGTAAATAAATGCATTAATCTTCAGTAAAACCATGCATGCTATTACCTGTAATATTAAAACCAAATATAATAGTAACTTTACTAATAGAAGGATTGTATATATGATTAACTATTATTATTAGTTCAGACTAACTACTAGAAATCAAGCAATTGGAAAACAGTATATTTGAATTTTAGGTTACATAAAATACTTACAAAGGTGAGTACTTACTGTACTCTATAAACATAAATTTCTCAAAATAATTTTCTCACATTAAAAAAATGTGGTCTTGAAGAGTAACTTAATAGAAAAAAAGCAAAGAATTTAGCAGATAATTTACAAAGTACAAAATACAAAGACTAACAAATTGCAACTGTATTCAACCTCAGAAAATGTATTCAGAAATGTAAAACAAAATGAAATAATACCAATGTTTACCCATCAAATTGGCAACATGTGCTGATAAGATTCTATGCTGTTAAAGAAAGGAAGCAGACACTTGCATGATTATTGGGAATATGAATCAGTGGAGCTTTGTGTAACTGGCTGTTGGCATTCCTGAAATTTTAATGCACCACTTCTGATCTCCTTGACCTCAACCATATCATATTCTAGTCATAGGTGTGGTGGTTCAGTGTGGGCTCAGCATGAGAGGAAGTTGACTTATTTCCTGTCCCAGACCAGGGCTTGATGGGTGACCTACAGTGTAGGACTCCTCAGGAATGTGCTCAAGTGCTGACCATAGGCAAACCGGAGAATGGCTATGCTATGGAGACAGTTCTAGATGAGTGGAAAACAGAACCAATGGGCAAATGCTTCTCCTTACCCAGTCCCCTTATCTCTGTAATGAATGGTCTAAAAATATATTTCTTACAGTTTCTCAGACATCCTGAAACACATTTCCTTTGGTTTTTCAGAAATCTTGGTGAGATTAAGCAACCAGCCACCTAACAAATATGATCATCTCTGAATAAGGTATCTTAGAATTGGCTCGCACTCCTTCCCAGCTTCGTTCCCTCTGTCACTGTGACTCCATCCTCAGAAAGCACTACCAGTAAAAGGCCTGTCGCAATCTCTATGCAATGTGGGCCAGGGAAGATAATAACTAATGTGTTTTAAAGCACCCGTACCTAGCTTTACTTTCTCACTTTCTTAAATTCATCTTGAAGTTCAGCTTGTTAATGTGTGTCAGAGATACATGTACAGGAATGTGAGCCTGCAGTATTCCTTGTAATAGGTAGAGAGAGTCATATCATGTATTAGGGTTCTCTAGAGGAAGAGATATAAAGAATATACATGATTGTAGAAAAGTATTTACAAGGTAGGCTTATCAGAAATGGCATAAATACAGAGTTCATCTGGAGACCCAGAGATGGAAGAATCCAAAATGGTTCTCTGGATGTTGGAGAGCCAGAACATTTAGTAGCAGTCAAAGGCTGTGAGTCTACCTGGTAGGCCTAACAATGTGTTGGAAGGCTGAAGTCTGCAGTGGAGAGCTGAAGAAACTGCAGGCCAGCGTCTAAAGCCAATAGTGAATGTCAGAACTCCTTGATAAAAGGAAACACTTTATTTTTCTTTCCCTTTAAATTCCATGCAAGTGTATTGGTTGCTGTCACCCACTTATGGAGAAGACAGTGTTCCCATTTCAGTTTTCTGGACATGTCAATCATCCATAAACCTGCAAAGAACTTTGCTTATCTGTAGTTTTTACTCAAGTCAAGTTGATTTATCACAATTAATGATCATAATCCACCCCTTTTCAGTTTGAAATCCAGGCACATCTCCTTAAGCCATATTTGCTATTTAAATAGCAAGCTCTTAATTACACCTGACATGATACAACTATCCTGCATACAAATAGAAATGCACTATTATCCTCCCAGAACACAAAGAACTTTTTTCCTTGGGGGATGTTTACTTTTCTGACATTCTATAACATAAATATTATAATTCAGATTTAACAATACATAAGTACTGATGGTAAGTCATTCAATGTTATATTGCAAAGTAAAGAAACAAAAATACCTGTTTAATATGTGTGTATATACACAAGCATATGAACAGTATAGGAAATAAACACAACAATTACAGTCTATTTTGCTATAACTAGTCATGTGGTTTTAAATGATATTTATAATTACTGATCACTGACTGAATTATAGTATTAAATAAAAAAGAAAGTTATGGAGGGGAGAAAGACATACTGTATATTGTATGGACATGGAAAAGAAAGTACACAGGAAATTCCAAAGAGTTAACAATGTATATCCTATAGACTATACAACAATCATATTACTATTATGCAGATATACATGTATACCTTGGATTATAAGTAACTTGTTCTGCAAGTGTTTAGCAAGACAAGCAAATATTTCCCATAAATTTTAACTTGACAAATGAACAATGTCTTGTAATGAGTAATACATGATGCCAAACATCACATGATCACAGATCCCAAAGATTGTGGGTGGTTATCTGCCAACAGGAAGAGATTATGGAGGAGATCACTGCAGAGGATCAGAAGAAAAAGGCAGGAATTTCTCACTTGAAATGAGATTATAAGGACATGCAAAATGTGGGAAAATGCAAAATTTTGTAGAAAAACACCACCTGAACAATGTGAGTAATGAGTCATTTAATGACAATGAAATCTTACATTTCCACAAAAATCTCAAAAAGAAGCAAAAGCAATACTATTGGATAGGTTACTAGGTAAAGTTGTATGAAGAGAAAATTCCATTGAGCAAATGGATAATGATTCCATTAGTGATAGCAAAAGTTATCCTACACCATCACCCTACTTTCGTCTCCCTCATACCAACCATGAAAGTTTTCAAAGGTAAGAGCAGATTAATTTATAGTTATGTGTATTTTGCATTTTCTTTATAATTTTTATTGTATTACAGTATTGTAATCTTTTTTATAGGAATATTTTTGAGTTTTTGGATGAGTCATCTAATTTTCCATTATTTCTTATGGAGAAATTTGCTTTGATATACAAGAGCTTTAGAGAAAAAGTCAAGATGGCTGATCAGTGAGCAACAAAATACAAAGCCTCCCGGGAGAAACAACTCATTTGCCAGAATAAAACACCCTCTGGAAGAGACCCAGACAGAGGGAGAGGGATCCTCTTGACACAGGAAGAAATTAAAACATAAAAAAGTTCATCAAACACATTGGGACTACAACTGGAACAGCTAAAGATGACGGGACACAGTGTTTTTGCTGTGACCCACCAAGTTTGTGCCAGCCTGAATTTGCACCAGCTTGAATCCGTGCCAGCCAGCTGGCAGAGCCACCCAAACTCGCTCCTGCCTCCACTCACAGGAGCCACAGCAGTGCTGAAGTCGGGGGTTGGTGAGCCCAACAGAGAGCAGAGCTGGCAAAGGGACCTTCATTAATCCAAGGTCAGTGCTGGGAATGAGAACCCTCCCCATGGGAAGGGTGCAACCAAATGGGTGATATGTTGGAATCGGGCAGGAGGAGCCTGAACTAGGAGTGACAGTGACTTCAGTTGGTTGCTCCCTCCCCAGAGCAGATTCGTGGGATTTGCTTGGACTGGGCTGCACCCCTGGCCCAGTGAGCCAACACAAATCGATTCCTAGCACACACTAACCTGGTGAAGGCCCCTGAAGTTTGGCTGGCCCAGTGGGGAGGGGCCAGCATACACATCCCCTGCTTACATCTTAGTGACAAGAGCAGGCAAGAGAGGGCAGAGGTCCCTCACCAGCATGCTTCGGAGGAGCTGTGGCCAGCAGGGAAGGGGCTGGGACCTGCACTATACACCTGTGTGGAGGAAGCCAGGAACATGACAGCAGAGAGAGGCAAGAGGAGGCCCCCAGCTCAGAACCCTGAGAGTACTGATCCAGGAGAAGGAAAAACAAGGGAGACTGAGGACAGCAAACATACAGCATCAGACATGGCTTCAATGGACATTGAGAGATATCTTCGGGATATCGTAGACGAGCTCAAAACTGAAATATTAAATCAGGTAAAGCAAGATAAGAGTAGAGTAATAAAACAAATGCTAAGAATCTCTCAGGAAGATACAGATGGAAGAAGGGAGGAATACAC
>PVLA01006536.1:20100-121949 GCA_004027455.1 Hydrochoerus hydrochaeris
ATGAAAGGAAAGATCTCTTAAAAATAACAAGGAAACAGGCAGTAACAATACAAAGGCTAGAAGATGACAAGAGAATCTACAATTTAAGAATAAGAAATGTGTGTGAAGAAGCAGGAATGCATACAGGTGAATTACAAAGGCTATTCATGGAAATAATTAAGGAAAACTTCCCAAGCATGGGAAAAGAAAATGACATTCAGTTATGTGAGGCATACAGCACTCCAGCCACCTACAACCAAAACAGATCTACACCCAGACATATAATAATCAAGGTACCAGAAATTCAATATAAAAACAGAATATTAAAAGCCATCAGAGAAAAGAAACAGATTACCTATAAAGGTAAGCCCATGAAATTCACAGCAGACTTCTTGACACAGACCATCAGATCAAGAAGAGCTTGGAGCAAAGTATTCTAAGCCCTGAAAGAAAATAACCTCCAGCCCAGATTGATGTACCCTGCAAATCTGTCACTAGGAATTAATGGAGAAACAAGATGCTTCCATGACAAAGAGGAACTGGGGGAGTTTGTGACCACCAATCCAACCCTACAGAGAATACTGAAGGACATTCTAGAGAGAGAGAAAAAAATACCAGGACTTTAGGAACAGTGGCAGAAAGGGCTCAATGAGTGGGGCAGGCAGTA
The DNA here is from genome assembly GCA_004027455.1 of Hydrochoerus hydrochaeris. Lineage (NCBI taxonomy): Eukaryota > Metazoa > Chordata > Mammalia > Rodentia > Hydrochaeridae > Hydrochoerus > Hydrochoerus hydrochaeris. The sequence goes on from PVLA01006536.1 coordinate 20,747, forward strand.
GAATGAAGGAGAAAAGTAGACAAACAAAGGCAGAAAAATAGCATAGCAGAAATGAGGCAGAGAAGGATAACTAGAAACTCTAACACAGATGACCTTGAAACACTATATTGTTAATAGTGCACCAGGATTTAAAACCCACATTACTCACACTACTCTGCTTAGATGTATTATATTATGCTGTAGTCATTCTACCTGTACTAGATTTGAGGGCACAGACAGTTATCCTGATAATAGCAGTATGGTAATCATCCTTAATTTCCTATTAACTTAATCTAAAGCTCTGTATAACCTACACTGTTTTACCATGACTGATTGTAATCAAATCTGGTTTGTTAGATCGCTGTTTTGTATTGATAGATTTTATTCAAAGCTGTTTTGATTGATAGTATCAAGTCTGAGAGTATAGGCAACTGCACTGAAGATGACAAGATTCACTGGAATATCCACTCTGGTTTGATTATTACTTGCCTTTGAAGTTTTATAATGTCTACAATGTTTTATTTTTACTAATATTGTTATGTACTGCTATATTCCATTATACTGCTATATTCAATTCTGCCTGATGATATAGACAATTCTATTGAAGATAATAAACAACACAGTAATCATTGTAGATCACCTTGTACTGTGGTTTTATATGACGTTTTGGTTTCATGTTTTTATAGGAATTTGTTTTGTTTTGTCTTGCTATGTTTTGTTTTTCTCTCTAATACAGAAAGGATAGAAATACTTGTAGAGACTCACGCATGTGTAGGTGTTTACAATCTCACTGTTTGAATATCTACTTTGTATGCTTTAATTTTGTAACTTGAACAACTATTTCTAAGTGGACAATATGTAATTTATCAACTAGTGATTTCTTATTGTTTATCTTTTTTTAAAATTCTGTATTATCTCTTCCCTTTACATGCTTTTGTTTCTCTTTAAATAATAAAAAAAGTAAGTGCTTTAGATTAGAAGCATATTTCCAAAACAAATCCTGCTTATTAATCAAGTTTTTATAGATATACATATCTTACATAAAGATATCTACATCTATATCTATCTATCTATCTATCTATCTATATATATATATATATATAGAGAGAGAGAGAGAGAGAGAAAAAGACAAAGATTTTTTAGAAGGAAAATCAGATTCCAATATTTTTAATGCTATCAAAGAGAGAAGTGATATGTCATAAGTACATAGTTGTAGATCAGGGACTTGAGCTCAGATTTTCTGATTCCTATTCCACTCTTCTTTCCATTAAATGGCAATCAGATAAAGTAATTAGGTTACAGAACAGACTGATATTGTGTGATTATTTGATACTTCCTCCAAGCAATACAATTCCTTAATCTACTTCAAAGGGATACATTTTCAAAGGGAATTGAAGGAGCAAATCTCATGAGGCAATATCATTTAGGAAACATGTATTGGGAAATGAGGTCCTCTGCTACTGCATAAGTCAAATCTCATGTGAATCCAGTGGACCATGTACATATCACTTTAAGTTCTACAAAGAAAATTGTTATCAATGTACAGTAACCATCACACAAGGGCCAAGTGATGGCGGATGCTTTGATATGACACTGCAGAATTTCCTTTCACCTAATAGCCTTGAAAAACTTGTTATAATTGCCTGAACAGACCTAGGTACATGTACCTTAATGTTCAAATGCATATAATTCAAGAGGATCTCAGTCAGGTTCCTTCTGATCATTTTTCCTTGATTTAATAACCTTTCTTGATGCAATTTACTTTATATTTTCCCCTTTTGAGTAATGTCTTTCTAACCATTCATGTTATAATTGATACTAGCACTCACTGATGGTGCATGACAGAAAGGAACTTAAAGAAAATTATGCATTACTCTGATCTAGCCCAGGGCACACAAATCATAGCTTTCACTGTAGAGGAGACATAGTGAAATTGAAAGTAACTATACTTTATATGGAAATTAGCTGCTTCTAGAATGCACTATAGTTAAGTATATACAAACCAAAGATAATAAACATACGAAAAATATTTTCCTGTTTGGAATGTTCCCTCCCCCTTCTCCATATACATAACAATTCTCAGTGTATTATGTTTTGGGAAAAAAATTAAAAATTTGTGTTCTTAACATTATCATATGTACAGTCTGTAAATTTGAGAGAATTTGGAAAATTTTCTTCTTTAAATTATATTTCTGAGAGACTTCAAAAATAATCAGGACCTGAAGCACTAATTTGAATACACTGTGTTCTGCATGCCTTTCTTTGATGTAATCAAGAAAAAAAAATTTAAAAGAATATATTTTCCCACCAGAGCAAGCATATGCAAATGAAGATTTTGTTTTTATTTTCCTCTTGATTGCTTTTCATTCTTAACTTATAAAAGAGAAATCCAGAATAAGGTAATAAGTATTTAAAGAAAAATTTAAGTTTAGATAAAAGCAACTGTTTTGTTTAAAATAGTATTGCTCTTTGATTATTTTCTACTTAGGGTCTGGCAATCTGCAGCTGCCATGTTGATTCTTCATGTGAAATTGAGAAAGACAGATACTAACCTCAAGGATTTTGCTACTTCCTTATGGAAATAAAATTATGAAAATTTTTTGGTCTTTAAATTTTGGTTTAAATTAGGTGAGGACCTGGCTTTTAATTCTTTTAATATATCTCTATTTTTACTTGTAAGAAACTGAATTGTTTTGGATAATTTGTATTCAAAAGAAAAATTTGTAAAGTAAAACATGAGACTCATGCAAAAATTTCAGAGGACTATATATAAAGTGAAGGTTGGAAGTGGTGTATCCAGGAACATGTACAAATCACACAACAGGACGGCTTCAATGGATGTGCCGCTGTGGGTGCACTGTAGGGTCTGGCACTTCTGCTGCTCAGGTTAAAGGAAATAGTACACATCAGGCAGCCTCAGTGTTCACCACTGGCATCCATTCCTCTCAGTCAGTGTCTCATCAGACTGATTATTTTGTATTGTTAATATTATTTATGCTTATGCATTATATATTTTATTTTATTTTAAAGTACTGCCGTGTTTACTAAAACACTGAAAAATATCATTTTAAAGCCAGACTGAATTCTCAGAATTTTTCCCATTTCCCTTCCAGGATTCAGTCAGGTTTTACACACCACTTCTCAAATGTCTCATCTGACATACAAAATATTAAGGGTATGCTCGGGATTATACCAAAACCGAATATGGGATATACAGTTTTCTACACAGCTTTAGAAATTTTCACATAAATTAAATGTACATTTTTATGTTAAATGGCCTATTTTTTATTTTAAAAAGAAAAAAGTCAGAAAAAGAAAACAAAAATCAAAAGAGATAAACAACAGCAAACCCCAAACAATAACAATATAGTTTTTCAAAACAGAATGAAAAAAATTTAACAGTGGTTGTTATATTGCATATTGATCTTTTTTTCAAAGAAAGAAAAGAAAATTAAAGAAAATAGAAAAACAGAAAAAAAGGTAGAATCCTGAGTTCAAAAAAAATTAACATCATAAAATTACTAGTTGATACATTACCTATTGTTGTCTTAAAAAATAGTTGCAAAGTCACAAAATCAAAGCGTAAAAAGTGGCTAGACACTCAAACATTGACAGTGCAAATCCTTCTGTTCAATGTTTGCATTATATATTTTAAAAACAGAAATTCTAATCTGTAAGAAGTACATAGATACATGTGTATGTTTGTATACGCTCAGAAAATATGTTCTTTCTCGGGATTGAGATCAGAGTGAGGAAGATGTAGAAGTGAGGACTAAATTTTTGCTTTTTGTATTTCTGTTTTGCTTAAATTTACAATGAGCATGTGAAAGTTTTACAATAAGCATTCTGCAATAAAGAAGTAAATTATTGTTTTAATTCTTAAGATGTTTAAGGTCATTCTCATACTGATGTACTACAGTTTATGAGCTATTGACTATTAGAGTCAGAAGAGACTTAAGAGTTAAAATGTACATTTCCTAGCCAAATCCCATGAAGGGCAGTCTATAATTACGTCTCTCAATGCTTCACCTTATCAAACTTAAAATAATCCTGACCTCATTTCTAATTACAAGTTTCATAAATTTATTTAATTTAATCTCATTAATTTTTATTACTCTGAATTATTTTCCCCTTTGAATAGTCACAAGAAAGCCAGAATTGTGGGATAGTGTAAGCCTGCTTCAGTTGAGGCATGGATGGAAGTGGCACCTCATCTAATTTGACCACCTGGACTGATTCCTTCTATTATGAAATCACAAGAACTCTCATGAAAAGATCACTATGACCTTGCAATTGGAAGCTTAATGGAACTTTTCCACTTCTCAACTTATGTGAAGGCTTAGTTGCAAATAATTAAATTTGCCATCTCTTCTCCCTTTTGTGTTTTTATAATGGCATTCCCTCTTGTCTCTTCTCCCTCTCCAGCTGTTTCCTTTCACTGATTCTTTCCTCTTCATACAATCCTTAAAAGGCTACTCTCATATTTTCACCACATTGATAACCATGATTTCACCCATTCCCACAGGACTGTAAAAGTCTTTGCTCATCTGTTGACCTCTCCTCTCAGTCTGTATCTCAGTACTGACCTTTTCCTTTGGCTTTTCATCATTTCTCTCTTGAATATTTACAACAATGTCCTGACAGCTGTCTCAGGTTGTGACCATGTATATTTTTATTTTATTTTTGCTGTTTTCAGAGCAAGAACAGAGAAACACATAAAATGCTGTGGGAATAGAAACAACAGGATTGGGCTCAAGAATCAGGAGCTGGAAGTTAATCTGTGTTTAGCCTGCTCTGCAGTCCAGAAACCAGAGTTCACAGTTTTTCAGACCTTCATCCTAATGTCCTATCATAAATGTAACTTGGATATACTCCTAACCTAGACATACAAAATTTTTGACTTTTTATCAAGAAAGAATATGACTATTTAAACTCATATTTTTCTTTCTTGATGTTAACTGCATAGAGCTGAGTTAATCATACTCAGCCATAGCATACTTTGCTTTTGCAAGGCCAAATTATTGTTTACATCTTATTTCAGTTTCATTTTTTCACTCCTTCATTTCCAATGAAGTGTTGACTTCAACATGTGAAATATTTGTCTTTGGATGGTTATGAGTCTTTAAAATGTACACTGTTTTTTGTGGGTCTACACGGATGATCTCTATAAATGATGTTATAACTGTATTTTTTCACTTGACACTGTTTTTAAAACTTGTGTTTCTGTCTTTGGTTCTGCCTGCTGCAGGCTCTTTCAGTGTGTGCATGTATCATATTTCACTTATCCATTTTCACCATGAGAGACATCTGAGTTGTTTCCAACTCCCTGTTTCTAAAATAATGTTCCAACAGATAACCTTCATTTATGGATCAGTGACATTAATCTTTTGCATTACATACATGCAGATGAAATTGTTGGATATATGCATAAGTAATTTTACTGAATATTGCTAATTTACTTCCTAGAATGACTTATGAATTTACATTTTTACCTGTGGTGCTTGAGGGCTTTCATTTTTCTACATCTTCATTGATTCTTATAATACTGTTTTCTGAGTTTTGCCAAAGTGGACTCTGAATATAGATTATTTTTAAATCTTTTCACTCAGATCCAAGATTAACCATTCTTGGATTAAGTGTCTCGACTTGGCCCACTCATTAACTAAGGAAGGATGGTGTTATTTGGAAGATAGTATTTCCCATTTGCTTTCAGTAGATGTTTTTCTTAGTAAGATTTGTGAATGAGACAATACAGTACCCTTTTTAATTCTCCCTCTAAGTCTCCTTCATGATTAGTTTTGCTAGAATGATCTTACCGAATGTTAATTCATTGTGCTCAACCATGTTGAAAGACGTTAGCCATAGACTGAAGGTTATGACTGAGGACAATATCTCATGCCAGACTCCTTAGTATACTCCACCGTCTGGCTTCTAACTTTTTCCACACTGAACCCCTATAGTTTCCCTATCAGAATGGTTTATACCTACGTTTTTCCTCACTGGCTGCTTTGTATGCCTGGAAAGTCCTTTGACATCTCCTCTCACTAACTGTTCTACAGTAATCCTACTGAAAAATCTTATTTGACCAAAGATTTGATGTTGCCTCACCAGCCCTAAAAATTTTACTCCCTCCAACTGATGTGTCCCTTAGGCTTTCCTGGCTCTCACAGACTTTTCAGTGACAGTATCTACCCTTTCCTGCATTTGATTACACTTTTGTCATCTTCCGTATGACTACCTGCTCTTTGAGGAAAGTATGTATTTCTCAGAGCCTAGCACAGTGTCTCAATCTAATGAGTGCCTACCAAATGTTTTTTTTTAATTTTTTTTAAATAAGTGAGTTTAATGAGCTAGTTATTTTGCAGAGTAATAAACTAGGTCTCTGTAGAGATCAATGTGACTTTTCTACCACCAGTCTGGTAGCCAAATGATGGAAGACAAACCAGGTCTTTTCATTTCTACTACTTTCCATTGTACTATGAAGAGTCTCTTTCACTTATCCTTTTCTTCTGAAAAAAAATGCTGGGGCTGTGTAGAAGGAGAACTGTGAATAGCATTTTGGATGATAAATTATATAAAGAAATTCATGAGGAATCATCAAGCTAAGAATCAATACCTCTTAAAATCAAATATTATATATACTAATTTCCTAAAACCTGACAGCAATGAATATTTTTCCTCTTTTATTTCCCCCTTTCCTACCATTTCTTGACTATTTATCAGAGATATAGCAATTAAAGTCATAATTTCTGTCAAGAAACTTTGCAGAGGAGTTCACAATACCAAATGTACTATTATGAAAGTTTGTCCTTTTCAGTTTCAACAGGCCTTGAAGTGTTTTGCAGAAATTCTCCACCCACTTCAGTTCTCTCCTTGACCTTAATAGAGTATCAGAGTTTGCACTATAGCTCAGAAAAAGAGAAATGTGTTGGTCCTTCTTTATTTTTTCCATTGCAAGAGCCATTCGACTGGAGCTGAAGATACATGTAATGATTAAGGCCAGACATTCTCCCTGCCACTTTCTAAACAGGACAGAGGACGTCATGGCAAAGGAGGAAGTGTAAGAGACCAGAGCAAGGGACTGCTTTGCAGTTTCGGTTAATGCCTTCTCAATTTACACAGGTTTGCAGAAGGACCAAAACTCTCTTTGGACCTGATAATGTAGCTCATATTTTTGCAATCTGAATTATGAGAAGGGATAATTATTATCTATGAAAACTGAGGAAACTCAGTTGCACAAAGAGGCTGTAGACCCAGTTGTGCAAATCTTTCACTATAATTGGGAATTTCTGATTCTCAGCTTGTTTCCTATCACAGAGAAAGCAATTTCTCAATTGATCAAGAGGCACACACTGACCAATAGCATTAATTTTCATAACAATCGGAGAATTGTAAGCTTGTTTACATGAGAAGCAAACTAGGAAACTATGATATCATTCATGTGTATCAATGTTCTTCTTGCTCTTCTTTCTTTTCTTCTTTCTTTCTTTCTTTCTTTCTTTCTTTCTTTCTTTCTTTCTCCTTCTGTATTTTTTGGCAATGTTATGGTTTGAACCCAGGGCTTTTCACATGCTAAGTAAGCATTATACCACTAAGGTGCATTCTCAGCTCTTTTTATTTTATTCAGACAAGATCTCACTAAGTTGCCCAGGCTGGCTTTGACCTTATGCTCCTCCTGCCTTTAGCTGCCTGTGTAGCTGGACTATCAGCCATGCACTACTATATTTTACTGTGCAGTATGACATTTTTATTAATGTTCTTGAAAAGTTTTGGTAGAAAGGATCAAAGGCAATGAAGAAAGAGGTATGGTAATAGTGGAACATGTATCCCATTATTTTGTTTTCAAAACTTGATAAAATAAGTCACAAAGCAAACGTGTGAAACCACTGCATTAAAAGTATAGCATTTTGCAGGAAAAAACTAACATGCTGGAATTAATCATAATAAATATTGAAAATCTGAAAGTTAACCATGAAATCACAACCTGTAGTCATATATTTATATATAACTATATTAAATAATATATAGTTATTGATATATACTAATTAACTAGATTATAGTATAGGTATAAGTGGTATAAAAAATCTTGCCTTTTGCCCCAAATGTAGACTAGTTTAAGACATGTATAAAATTTGTCAAAAAGGATGATTTGTAGATTAATAATTTAATTTAAGGGAAGAAATTAGCTCTATCTAAACAAAATATTAAGAACTATGCAAAACTAACAAAAAACTATATAAACTTTATAAAATTCTCTTTTGATCATGGAAATATGTGATAATCACTTATTAAACAATAAAACACAATTAAAATATTTTAAAATCACAATTATTTAAATTTAAATTACAATTTATTTCCTGTCATCCAGGATTTGGTAACTTATTATGGCATGAGAAGCTGGAAAGCATAGTTTCTGCTTGACTAAATTCTGTTTATTGCAGTTAGTTACAGATTTATACAATAAATCTAATATTTGATCCTTTATTTTGACCTGAATATGGACAATTCCCAATAAACTGATATATGCATATATGTGTATAGGTATGTTTCCATATATACACACATATATGCATAAATTTGTTGCAGAAATACTTGTCTATTACATAACATATATTTATTGCTTATTGCATAAACACATATTTGCTTACTGTATTTACACATATATGAGAGAGAGAGAAAATGAAAGACCATCAATATATATACACTTCAGCAGTTCACTGTACTAATAAATGTCTGGAAGCCAATGCCCATCACTCTGAGCACCTCTTGTAACTGTAGAGAACAAAGGTAACTTGTATGAATATCATTATGTCTTAAAAAATTTAGCATTAGGGTATTTATACAAGTTTTTCTTTTCCTGACGTATGCATTTTTTGGCAGATTCTATAGAAGGTGTGACCAAAAACTGAGTGTTTAAATTTAAAGAAATTTAATTATAAAAAAGACACATTGCAATTACTACTCCTGCTCCAATATATTCCTCCCTCACTTTGAACACACACATATCATCTCTCTGCTACTTTCCAAAGCAGTTCTGAAAGTCCTCATTTGTGAGTGACATGAAAACCTCAGTGTCCTGAATCAAATCAAAACATTTACCTTTAGTGGTCATTTTAACTCTGGGGAAGAGCCAGAAGTCACACTGCCAGATCTGGTGAATAAGAAGGATGAGAACATAGCATAATATTTTTATTTGACAGCAATTTCCATGACTGATTGACAAGGTACTATCAGAAAAGGCATTAATTCCTCCCAAAATACTCTCCATCAATTCAAACACACTTCATTCTTGGCAATTCGTCTTTTATTATAGTAAGTTCTAATTTAATTTAAACATTCACTATGTCTTTCAATCATTCCTTGAATGTTGGTATACAAATCAAGACAGTTTTAGTAAAATTTTGAGAAAATTATTTCAACTTTTACTTATTCATTTAGCTTAATTGTAGCAAAAGTAAAAATACTAGATTACTATATATTCATGTATTATGGGTTTTTTTTTTTGTTTTTCTGACACAGGGTCTCACTATGCAATTCAGTCTTGCCTTGAGCTCACTTTGTAGTCCAGGTTGGTCTCAAACTCATAATAATCCTCCTGCTTCATAATAACTCCTCCTGAATGCTGGGATACATATTCATTTTTTTAAGGTAGTAAAATACAACAAAACAAGACAGGACAAAGCCAATTGAGACACTGCATAGAAATTGGTACAGAACTTCAGAGCAGGATATCGGGATAACAGTAACAGGTATCATAGTATATCTTGTTAGCTTCACAATAGTTGTCCATTCAATTAGGTACAGCAAAATCAAACCAAAAACAGAACACTATAAAACCTATCAAAACAAAATAGTGAATAGAGGAAAACAATTAATCAGAACAAAGCAAAACAGTGAAATCAATATTTGCTTTCAAAGAGAAGATAGAAGGAAATCCCCCATATTTGCTATATTGCATACAATCATCCTCCCAAGAGTTGCTCAGACCTCTGGCCCCAGGTCAGCATAGTCAACCCAACAATACAAGCATTTAGTTGCTTTATGTGCCTTAGTTGCTATCAACTCCGGCTGTCCTCAACACCATCCAGCTGCTAATGGGAGCCAGTAGGTTCAAGAGAAATACTGACTTGTTCTCTTCCTGGCTCACCCACTGCTCACTGGCATTGCTGCCACTTACCAGGAAGGCGGGCATGTTGCTTTCTTGCTCACCTCCCCAAATTCCAACATGGCTGGATCCTGGGAGATGCTGACTTGTTCTCTTCCTGGGAGATGCTGACTTGTTCTCTTCATTTTGGAAAGATGGCAGGATTTTAAACCATCTATTCTAGATTGAAAACATTTTTATTTTTTTAAATTAAGTTTATTTGCATAATTTAGTTATGCATAATGATCTCATTCATCATAGGGAACTTGTACCTACACATGATTCAAAATATTTTAAAATAAGAATTTTATTTTCTTTTTCTTGCTGAATACAAGAAGGCCTTGATGAGATTCTTGTGAATTTCTAGTTTCTTAATCACAGATAAATTATGGGATCAGACAGGTTTTGAAAAGGTATTTTGTGCAAGGCAGTGCCATACATTCTGTGTAGAACTTCACTAAAACCAGCTCAAATTATAACTCATTCCTTTTCAATCTTCAGACTTTGCCACAGAAGGAAGCCTTTTCGGTTCTGCTGGTAATTCAGCTCAAAAGCAAAGTTCTACACGAGGTGGTAAATCTTCATTGTACAGATGCTGTCACAGCAGCTCCTCAAGTCAGCCCTGTGCACATTGGAGGCCTGTTGGAATTCCAGTGTGTCTGCCGGGACCATGGCATCCTTAACAAGTAGAACAGGACATCTTGTGGCTTGGGGGTCTCCTTATAGAGAACAGAAAATGCAGCACCCCGCCCTCCATTTTCCTGACGATCCATTTGGACCTTGCAGTCTGCAGTCTGCCAGAGTGTTCTACTTGTTATTTTTCCTTGTCCTTGGATGATGACTGTGGGACCCAGGTGCCAAGCTGTGGAACATAATTGTCTACTGATGGTGACATCTGGCTCATTGGCAAGCTTCTTCCCGAGTTTTTTTCCCAGTGAATATATGATAGCTTAGAGCTGAGTAATAATAGAGCTTTGTCTCCTAACATGTTTGGGCCATGTTTATTTCAAATTCATTATCTTATGGTAAGAGTAAACTAGGAACCAAAGATAAACCTGTTTGCATGTTGCTCTTCAGAACATCTGCCATAATTAACCTGGAATAAATTCAGCAACTGATTTTTTTAAAAACATTTTCCTATTTCCAAGGATAAAAAAGTAGATTTTTTACTCTACAAGAGTGAAAAATCAACATTCCCAACTGTTAAGTGTTAACATGGAAGAGAGTACCTTTGTGAAATTTTTCTCTGGAAGAAAATTTACAAAAGACTTCTAAATTTACATTACATAAACCATCTATTCGTTCTTTGTACTTATTATCATAAGAGAGTAATAGTGCATTTACTGTTATTATTTTAATATTTGAAAGTTATCTGTGTCTAAACATCATTTTCTATGTCTTGACTTAAAACTACCAAAAACTGAAGAAAACTAAGTGGTTACAAATGGATAATAGTAAACCAAGTTACTATTAAAAACAAAATTAAATTTTTTGTTATTAAATAAGAGGAAGTCTGAAGCACTGACTGCTTCAATTATAGAAACTTGTGTCCAGTCTTTCTGGTCTTATAATACACAGTTCTTGTGGGGTTTTTTAATTTTAAAAAGCAAAATAGAAAAAAAAAAGAATAGAAAAAGGGAGAACTGTGCCACAAAGTTCAGTACTGATAGATTGATATGTTTCGCTTTGCTCAAATGGCATTGTCTACTGGTTTATGTTTTAATTAAAGGATGGGTAAAAACTAAATCATACTACTGTATGGCATGACTTTCCAACAAATATTGTTTTAAAATTTAAAACATTCAGAAAATGCAGTATGTCAGAAAGCTTATCACTGATACATCTGTGAAGTTGTATTTACTGCAAGTTTATTCCTAGTAAATACGTATTATATTGGTTCTATGAAGTCTGGAAAACAAATGCAATGATTAGAAAGGTCAACAGTTAATTTTAGCACTTTCTAAGGCTTTTAAGTTAAACTATGAAGGGCTACATATGATAAGATTTCATTTTTCAACCAAGGCCAGATCTACTTGAGTAAAGTTATAAGTGAAATACACCCCCAAGGAGATGGGCAGATAGATGTCAGAGGACATAATCCAGAGCCGGAGAAAATCCATAGAGGGCTGCAGTACTTAAGAGAGACAATGCTAAGAGCAGAGAAATGTCTTGGCTGAGCCTAAGGAGAAAGAAGATAACTTTAGAATTCTAGAAAAGGAATGGGTAACATGGTGATTACCCACCCGGAAACAAAGTGGAAAAGGGGAGATTTTAAGGAATTTTAACAGGAAACATTAAAAAAAGGGTTAAGAAAGAAAAGATAGCCAATCTTTAGGATGTGACCAAGGATTCTGGGATAGCATGAGCAGAGTACAGTCTACACATTACCTTCACATTTGATTCCCTCGCTTCTGCTTCCGTTTCTGTTGCTTCTAAGGCTGCTCCACAGGCTGTCTCCAGGACCTCTTTCCTAGTGGTTTTTTCTCACTCATTTCCCTGACAGCCATGGCTGACTAGTAGCTACTGGGTATGATTGTTTCTCCTTTGGGCTTTGCTGCTGTTTCTCCAGTCTCTTGCTCCTCTACCCGCTTTCCTCCTGCTCCTTCAGCACCAGCGTCACTACCTTCTTTATATCTATGCTCTTCCACATGTCTTCCTTGTCTAGAGTTAGCATTTCATAACTTAGTGAAGAAAGGCCAAAACATTTGCTTTCTTTTGACTTCTTTCCCAAGTTCTACTTTCACTGGTGCCTGCTAGACTCTTCACCTGGATGTCCTGCTAGTTGCTTAAACTTGAAATGGTTAAAAAATAATTATCTTCCCATCACAAACCTGCTTCTCATCTTGTGTTCCCTAACTTTTGTGTTGGTATCACACTGTCTTCCCTGTCATACTCACCCGGCATCAAAATGATTGATTATCTTGGCTATCTGCTTCTACTTTATTCCCTGCATTCAATTCTCAGGTCAATTCTGCCTTTGCAATGTCTCTCTCCTTCACTATCCTTGTCACCACTCCCTGTCAAGGCTTCTGTGATAACAACATTCTTATTGTTCTCTCTGATTCTTGTATCTCCCACAGTATAAATTCATAGCAGGATGAATACTTAGTAATTAATAAGTAATATCAACATTCAATCAATTGTTTTTTTGTTTAGTGTCTGCTGCATGCTAGACAATGGGCAATCTATCTACAGAGAGGACATAAAATGTCCTTGAACTTTTAATACAAAGATAGATTTTGAATTTCATACACAGGAAGACAAAAACATGGGTTTCATCTGTATACAAATTATTATAGTTTTAAAAAGTTTGATGATGGTTACATCTGCTAAATTATGGCATGAGATAATTTCTTATAGATTTTGTTCATGAATGTATTTTACAGCTTGATACGGTGAAATAAACACTGGATTTAGGACCAATATTCTTTTCAGATTCCAAGCTATTAAGATTTAGTGTTCCCTTAATCCATTGTATTATTCTATTCTGTTTCAACTGGTCTTCACACTGTCATCCATGTCTTGCGGGTGAACTCAGTACATTTGCTGAGACAAATGTTTTTATTTTCTTCCCTTATTTATAACTAGATAAGGATGTGGACATTGCCCAAAGGGAAGTCAAAAGCACTAAGACTCTATTCTAAAACCCTAAGTTGTTGGTTTAAGTCCTGTTTGGAATAGTTCATTATGGAAAATAGACTTCTGCCTTCTGAAAATATACAAGCTCTGCATCAAAGGCAAGCTGCTGACTGCTGGAGAAAGGGTACAGAATCTGAGGGGGACAAGTGTGGATCATAAGGAAAGGGGAAGCCTCCCAGCTAGTTAATGAAGCAAACTGCTAACAGTTTCCTCATTGTAAAAAGTGATAAAGGGCTTTCCTTTAGTCACATTGCCATTTGATTTCTTCTATACTCTCATCCTCTCAGTGTTGTGCAGAGCAGCAGGACAGAATGGGGAAAGCCTGCTAGGGATTCACATTCTGTTCTATTCACTTAAGGCCTATATGACATTGACTAAGACAAACTTGCAGCGCTTCAATTTCCTCACTGGCAAAGTTGGACTAAAGATGGTTACTTAGCTCTTGTGAAAATTTCAGATACACAAAAGAACATAAAGAACTAAAATATGGAGTATGAACTATGAATATTTAAAAGGAAAATGCTGAGAATCAAAAGTTAGCCTCTCCAGTTAATCTTAGGTCCCAAATCAATTTTGACAGCAAGAAACTTCACAATTATATTCAAGCATTTAGGTATGTTTCACTCTGAATGGAAATTATTATTTTTTAAATTTTTTTATTATTTTGAAGGTAGTGAAATACAACAGAACAAGACAGAACAAAGCCAATTGAGACAGTGCAGCGAAATTGGTACAGAACTTCATACCAGGATACCAGGATAATAGTAATAGGTACCATAGTATACCTTGTTATCTTCACAATAGTTGTTCTTTCAATCAGTTATAGCAAAATAAAACTAAATACAGAACATTATAGAACTTATCAAAACAGAATATTGAATAGAGAAAACAATCAGAACAAAGCAAAAACAGTGATTTGCCCTCAAAGAGATGGTAGAAGGAAATCCCCCCTATTTGCTATATTGCATATGGTCAACCTCCCAAGAGGTGCTCAGACTTCTGACTCCCATTTGCTAATGGGGGTTAAGAGTGGGGGTGGGAATGGGATGTTTGATTCTCAGCCCGTGCGCCAGTAGGCTCTCAGTTTCTCAGCGCCCTAAGTTCCAACACGGATCTTGGAGGATGCTGGCTGATTCTTCCCTGGGGCGGCCACCACTTGCCTGAGCCATGGCTGCTTACCAGGGAGGCGAGTGGGTTACTTGGTTTCCCAGCACCCTAAGTTCCAACATGGTGTGGATCTCAGGAGATGCTTCTTGGTTCTCCCTTTGAGGCAACTGCTGCTTGCCTGAGCCACGGCTGGTGAGTGGGTTACCAGGGAGGTGAGCGGGTTGCTTGGTTTCCCAGTGCCCTAAGTGGAAATTATTTTTAAAAGTAAATCTGACTCACAATCTACTTGCAAATGAGTTTTAAAATATATAAGCTGTCTTTTATAGAAACAATGCTTCCAATGGTGGTTAAACTCCCAGCATAATCTTGAAAGACTCTCCTGAAGGAAGAGGAAATGTCAGCAGGTTGGTTTGGAACCCTGACCACATGTGTACAGTATCTCTGTATGCAGGTGTGGGGCTCTTTTGCTCTTTTCCTGCTGTTCTTTGGACTATGGGAAGAGGAAATCACTGAAGCCTTACGCAGTACCTATGTTCTCTCCATGTCCCCATTACATGATCAGAAGGAAGAACAGCTGCTTGTGAATCTCTGCACATTTGCCTGTCCTCCACCCAGCACACATCAGAACAAAGAATTCATGTATCTTCTCTGTTTGACCTGTACAATCAACCCTCATATCAGTGGGTGTTACATCTGTGGATTTAACTTCAGGGAAAAAAATTACATCTGTATAGAATATTGTGCAGGCCTTTTTCCTTTTCATTATCCCTCATACAAAATAACAACTATTTTCATAGCATTTATATTGCATTAGGTATCATGAGTAATCTAGAGATGATTGAAGATATATGCAGATTATATGTAGCTAATGCACTGTAAGAGACTTCATTTGTGGATTGTGATATTTAGAGAAGAGTATTCTGGGCCCAGCCCACTGCAGATTCTGAAGTTCAACCATGCTTTTCACTTGTGTTGTGGTGAATCCTTGAAAATAGATCCTTGGAAAGCATGAACCTTGCAGTGGAATTCTATCCAACTGTAGTTTTTTTCCACAGAAGTTATAACCATTTAGCGAAACTCTAGATCATATGGGGAAAGGGCAAGAGGAAGTAATTGAAGGATTTAGGATGTCATCTCTCAGAAACACCAGGAGTAGGAAACTCCTAGCTCTATTACAGACTAGATATATGAGTTCATACTTTCAGTGGCAAGTTTGTAAACTGGAAGTTCCAATGTACTAATATTCATTTGCTTCAATTTCTTCAATCTATCTATCTATCTATCTATCTTTGAGACAGGATTTTGCTATGTAGTTTAGGTTGGCCTTGAACTTACTATGCAGTCCAGGCTGACTTTAATCTTCCATTAATCCTCCTGCCTCAGCCTCCTGAATACCTGGACTACTTGTATTATTTGGATTCTTGTATTATTTAAATGAAATATTTTTGTTTGAAAAAGCAATCAAGTGAAAAGCATACATATTAATCTCTGCTGATTATGGCTCAATTACAGAGAATTGTTTTGTTATAATATAATAGTACACAATAAGAGAATACTAACTTCTAAGATATAGCTCCATGGTGGGATAAATAATTTAGTCTTTTTAAAAAATGATTTAGTTTTAGAAGACAAATCTATGTGAACATTGTGGTTCTAAGTCAATGGGTGTAAAGAGTTCTTATAAAGATCTGTTTGTAACTGATATTTTAAGCTTGAATCTATTACAATGGCTAAATGGAGGAAGCTTCCAATCTTCCATTTTCAGATCAGTTACAGTGCTGTCAATGGTTGTGCAGTTTGTGCACGGAACAATGAGCCTTCCTGGGTGTTAGTGACACTGCATCTTGCCAACCACATTAATGTAAGATTGGGCTGGAAGAAACACTTTCTTGATATTTGCACTAACGTGCTATAATATACTATCTCCTGCCCTGTAGAGCTACTAAGCGCAGTATTTATCCACTCACTGGTTAGAAGAGAAAAAAAAACACAGTTCGGGGGATGTCCTAAGAGAAACTGCACAACCTACTGAGTCTCTGCTTATTCAACATTAAAGTTGACACTTGTCTTGGTTACTTTTCTCTCGTTCTGGAGCAAAACACCTGATGCTCAAAATGGAAGAAGGTTTATTTCTTACAGTTCTTACAGGTTTCAGTCCATAATCAGCTGGCTCTGAGACACAGTGGCAAGGTACTGGGGCAGACTTTAAGGCAGCAGACAGCAAAAGCAGCCAGAGCAAAAGGGGAGGAAACAAGCCTCTACTCCTGACTCATATTGTGCACAGGCCACCATCCCCTTGGGGGCCAGTGTTGCCCTCACAAAATCTCCTTGTCCTACTTTGCATAGGATGAGGATATTTACAAAGTAAGAACCCTGCTCCCTGCTGAACTTCTCAAGTTGACACAATGCATCAACAATAACAACATTTAAATTTTTTTAAGGAAGGAGGGGAGGAGTTAATATTTGTCGTGCATTTATGATTGGGTGGGTACTGTGCTGCTCTGCTGAAGTCTGCTAAATCAATTTAATTAAAACAAGCAAAAGTAGTGGAAAGAAACACAAGCAGCTAATATTTATTTTAAATGTCTTAAATTAGCACAATGTTTTTCACACCCTAAGATATACTTTATTTGATTTATAGCGATAGCTGTGTGAAAGAATTATAGGTGAGTTATAGAGAGATAAGTGACTCATAAACATTCACCAGTAGATTTGCTACTATGTTTAATCCAAATCTCTAGATATTTAATCCTGTGCTCTTTCCATCACACCATTAAAAGGCAGATTGAGGTAAATTGAAATCCATAGACTGAGTCCTTGAACAAGTTATAATGTGTGGATATTGAGGTTGCTGAAAGTGTGTGAGATTAGCAAAACATTAATCTTTGAAAAAAATTAAGTTCACAGAAACTATTCCCCAGACCTGAAAGCAATACATATAACAAGGAAAACAGCCAGGAATATTTAAATAAACTGTAGCTTGGGTCTGAAGACAATACAAATAAACAAGGACAATAACAAGAATTATTCTTAAAATATTATTATAATTCTTTCAGAACTTCTTAGTAACAAGTACTTTAAAAATTCATTCTCAAGGGGAGAAGGGATATTAAAAGAACTATATACTGTGAATAATTCTCGCTGTCTTTCCAGGATATCCTGAAAAACATAATAACATTGACTTGAATGGGGTAATTGTGGTACGTTCTTTTCCATATACACACCAACTTAAGATAACTTCATGATTATGAACAAAATATATGCTGTTGTGGCTTGTGTCTGAATGTTCCCTAAAAGCCTCATGCAATCCTAGGCTTTTTCTTAGAGTGTGTGATGCTGGATTTAAGGGTGTATTATTACTAAATCATTCCACTTGTTGGTTTGGCATTGGCCTAATCCCAGTAGCCTAGATACAACATACAAGGGGCAGAAAATTGCTGTTAAGGTGCACTTGCTCGCTTTTATTGTCTTCTTCTTGCCATGAATTCTTCCTCTTCTGAGATGCCCCTCTGCCAAGTCACCCTTCTTTGGATCCAGCCAATCAAGGACTGAAAACAACTACAAACTGTGAGCTAAACAAACTTGTCCCTGTTTGAACTTTGGGTATCGGGTATTTTGTCTCAGCAATAAGAAAAGTAACTAAGATATATGCCTAGACCATCATAAAAATCTGCAAGATGCTACATAACACCCTGAAAAACAGAAGCAATGTACCATTTCATCTGGTACATAAATTCTGTTCACCAAAGACAACGTTAGTTAAAATGCATTTCATTGATTTTCAGTAATGTCTGAACTGTATTTCTCAGAAACCTGTTACCCTATGTGATTTCAGTATAAAATTCATTTTATTTTGTCACTAAACTTTTATTTATATGAATACTTGATTATTTCCTATTCTAAGTTCTCTGTGGGCAAAGAATTATTTGCTTGCTTATTGTCATTTGTCCTGGTTGGCACAATACCTGGCACAAAGTAGACTAAATATTTATTCAATAAAAACAGCAAATAAACAAGTGAATGGAAAATTTAGACTAAAGAAATTAAAATATGCATATAGAAATTTCACCAAGGTAGTGCATCAATTTGTTACACACATTTTGGGGGTAATTAAAAGCAAATCAAGAAAAATGGAAGCTGAAATATGACTGAGTTAAAAGCAGAGCCTGTTAAATCAGTGATTATTCCCACAGGTTGAACTGACTGCCCATACAATTTCATTATTACGGAAACAATGGACTGTTTAAAAATGATATGCTACCAAAGAACTGTGCTTTGTTAGAATCCAAAGGTTTCTCATTGTGCTGTCATTAGTCAGACCCAGATTCATTCCATCTACCCTTCCATCTAGCTTTCCATTTTTTATGTATCAATTCTTTTATTTTTCCATTTGCTATTGATGATGGTACTTCAATTCATCATCCTTCTTTCTCTTTTTCATCTAGCTATTCATTCTTCCCTCCTTGATTTCACTCATCTACCCTATAATCCTTTTGCTCTTTCTTTGCAACAAAAGTTAGTTGCTCTTATAATTAGAATGTGTGAATAAATAGCTTTGGAAATCTAGTATGCATTGAAGTATATAATTTCAAGCAAGTTGGAGAATGTATAATTACATCATTTATTATGAAAGTTGTAGCCATCTAGTTTGTCATAGGCAGTTCAGAACAAAAAATAATGATGTACAATTATCAGGTCTAGTTTAATAATTTTTCATGTTTACCCTTTGCACAACTTGTATAAATTATGGAAACTGTAATTTTAGCTTCTGAAAATACATTAAATCCATACTATCTATCCTGTTGAAAACATTTTATTATTGATTTTAGAGATTCTACCTAGCACCACAAAATTTGAGAAACAAATTTGTTTTCATGTTCCAGTTTTGTGAACATAAATAATTTCTTTCTTTTGTGCATAGTGTTTTACAGTTTAGAGCACTCATTCCTTAGCTCCATCATCCTTGAGTCTCAATTAAAAGCCAAACTGAGTATTTTGCATATATTTTTCTGCAGTCCTCATTTCATCTCAGGTAACCCCAGCCTACACCCTCCACCTCTCCTGGGACATGGCCTGGTGCTGTTTTCATTAACTTTCCCCTGGTGTTTGTTTGGATATTCAGATGATGATGAAGTGGATGTTGTTCTCATTATTCCTGCCTCAGGATGTGGTGGACCGCCATCTGCAGATGCCGTGTAAGTGATCATCTTGGCACTGACCCATATGCCACCTTTGTAGTCATGAGTATTCTATCCGAGAGGTGCCATCTGGTTTTCATGAAGCTGGTTGAAAAGTGGGGGTCTATGTTTTACTGCAGAGATGCATGTTGAGAAAAAAATTGAACATTTTCTACTCCCACTAGGGACAGAGCATCAGCTGTTATATTCTTTGCATCAAATTTCCTCTGGCTTACACCTTCATTGGTGGAGTTCTGTTTTATCAGACATATCAAGGAGTCTTGTGCACTTCCCAGGACTGGGTAAAAAGAAAAGGTAAGAATTGCTCCAATTATAGAACCAAAGTTCTAACATAATTTAGGCCAATACACCGATCTCAAACTGTTAAATTTTCAGATGGAGACAATTATTTGAGATTATTATCTTCACTTGTTAAATTTTTATTCAGAAATAATTTCAAATGGAACAATTGCAAGAACTGTACAAAAAATTCCAGTGCATTCTTTACCTACATTAATTGATAGCTAGTATTTTGGTGCACCTGCTTTACATAAATTTGTCCTTGCCAGTTAGGAATTAAATTTTTAAATTGTGGATTACTTATCCCTAAATAAGTGTGTATTTCCCAAGAGAAAGACATTCTTTTACATAGTCACGGTGCAATTTATCTAGTTCAAGAGATTTAAACTGATACCATGCTACTAACATACAGTCTATAATGTTGTGATTTAAAATAAATATCAAAATTGCAAAATTTTGCCAACTTGAATTAGGATGATCAAAAAAATTGTAGCTCTTTTTGTTACAAGGACTCTTCCAGGAATGTGGCAACTTGTTAATCCCTAATACACTTGTATCAGCTGATAGCAAAGACTCGGCACTGGAAAACTAGAGGAACACAGTGTACTTCAGTCCTTTCTTTCATTCTACCAAGTAATTCTCAGAATTTGACACTTGTCCATTTATTACATCTCCCTTTTTTCTTTTTAGCCCTATTTTTTTTTTTAGCACAAGGCTGTACCCAGAGCACAAATCTTTTGTTTTTTAAAGTTGTATTCTACCTCTACCCTGTTCTCTTTTTTGCCCCTAGTTCCTACTCAAGTAAGGCAGTCTTATTTTCAAAATTATTTTTTATTCAGAAATTCATTCACTCATTGAATGATCAAAATCCCAACTGATAAGATTTTAGGTGAATAGCATATACTAGTTAGACTCTTTAGCATCACTGCTTTTTATTTTGAAATCTTCAAAAGAAAATGAATAGAAGCAGGCATGGTATATAAAAGTATTTTTCAAAAATAAATAGTAAATATTCATCTTTTTTATTCACAGGTTTACTAATCACAAGGAGGAAAATTGACATATGAAACTGCTTCACAATGAAGATTCTGCAAGAAGTTTGCATATAAATTCTTACCTAGTTCCTATTTTCTTATGAATTTTCTTCATTTAGTGCATCTAATTTTATAGTGTTCAGTTTCCACTCTTAACTTATTCCTTTCCTCACTGATTTATCCAGACAAAGGTCTCAAAGGTACAAAACATAATGATTCACTCTAAATATTATTTCTTATGTTTGTTTTGTACTGACAATAGCTTAGTCTCATATTTCAAAACAATATTTTTCTCTAAAATAACTTTTTTAAAAAGAATGATGGAAACATTAAGATAAAAGACCCCAATTGGCAGAGTAATTAGTTGGTCAACTGGTTTTTGTCACATAAATTGCTTTTCTGTCAAGTGACAACAAATGTAATTTCAACCGAGATTAATTACATAATAATTATGCTTAACATAATTGGTTAAATAGAGGAATTTCTTATGAAATGTTAGATTCTTAAATTTATATAAATAAGACCAGATGGTGAATAGCTAGTTTTAATTAAATTAAGTTTGGTAATTATAGATGATTAATTTTAGATTTGACTCAGATTAGAAAGAATATATGAAGGAAATTATTTTTAGTTTTTCAATAGAGTGATAACATTACAATTCTAATACATGGAATCAAATTAATAATCTCTTAATTTCAATTTGGTAAATAAAACCTTAGAAAATCTTACTAAGAAAAATAGTAAGATCATTTTCTTTAAGGTTCAGTTAGAATCCTGTGTGTATAAGAGGTTAGGTATTTTTCTCACAGAGATGGTAGGGAGTAGAGGGGCTTTTGAACTAAACTACTTCTTGAAGATAATTCTAATTCTCAAATGTGGTAACTAAGCTATTACAGTGAAACTTGCCATGCCATATGAATCGGAATACAAAAATGGCTTTTGCAAAGGATATCACAATACCATAAACAAGAGAATTGGTTTTTCTTCATTTTCTTTTTGTTCAGAAGTTATTTTCACACGGCTTATCATATGAACTCTGGCACAAGGAGCCTGTGAATTACTTCTAGCCACAGGAGCCATGTGTCATCTATCTATGAAAAAAATGGAATCTACAAATTAAAAAAAAAATAAGCTTGACTACTGAGTGATCAGTCCCAAGCTACATAAGATTCTCATTTTAATTCTACAAGGATGGTTTTGTATTATGTTTGTTTATCAGTTTATTCATTTACTCATTCATCAAATATTTATCATGTGCAAAGCTTTGTGATGCTGTGTGGTTTTATTAGGTACTTCTTTCAAAATAAAAGACTGTAACGCAAGAGCTCCATTTCTACAGTTAGATTGTCTCTGGATTCTTCCAGCAACCTGTCTTTAGCTGTTTTTACCATTCTCTCAAGCAGAAGCACAAATGCTAGGTCTACCTCAAAACTGATCCTATGGTTAAGTGGTCTGAATCTTCAGATGGTGCAGCCCGGAGAACAGTTGCTGCAATGAGGTCCCCAAGTGAAAGCACACACAGGAAGTCACATGCTTGTGGTCTTGGGTATGCAGAGCCAGGGTCAGGCCATCTGGCTGTGTTAGAGTAACTTCCCAGGGAAGCCCCACCCTGGAGCATAGGGAATTAGATACTGGTCCACTGAATTCTGCAGTCTTGATCTTGGCTGCAGTAGCAGTTCCCCTGGAAGCTATACTAATAGTTTTAACTAAAATGAAACTAGTTGCTTAATGGCAGCTAGAGCAACCTTTCGATTTTGGGATAAATTCACTAAATCTGTCACAGTATACATGAAAAGAATGTTTTTATGAAAATTAAATTATTGAAAGAATAGAATTTGATGTCTTAAATATTATTAAAAATTTTTTTACAAAATTCATGCATGAGAAGTTATAAGTGATCAGAAATAGGAGTAGAAAAAAGACTTTTATCCTACCATCTGGCAATAACTACTCAATATTTTGGGTCCATTCTTTTAAGAGTTTTCCATGGATATTTTTATTTTTCAAAGAAAAAAGTGATTATATATATACTATTTTAAATCTGAAGTTTTCCACTACCTTATATATTGGAATCATTTTTCTGTGTTAGTACATATACTTCAGAAGAATCTCCTTTGTATAACGTAGCACAGCACTTCATAGGACAACTCTTTATTTAGTCAACCTCTTATTTTTAGACTTTGAAACTCTATTTTACTTTTTTAGCATGGTAAACTCTTGTCTACCACTGCTGAGTTTTTGTCCAGAACAAGTACTATTCATTTGGAATTAGCCCATACTCTGGGCAGCATTCATGAAAATAGCAAATCTAAATTCTAATTCTTTTCCCTTTCATTCATTTTTTTCTTATACATTTTCCCTAGCCAAATGATTAGCATTTATTTTCATGGAGTAAATTTTAAGCTACTTACCTGCTGGTGATATAAAAGTAGTCTCTTAATTTAATCAGTAAACTATAATAAAATCACAGGGACTAATAGTGCCAAAAAGATATCTTGAGTGAATGATTCAAAACCATGACTGCCTGTTAAAACCACCTGAAAGGCTTTTAAAAATCTGATCACCCAGGCCTTATGCAGATTCAATTAAACCAGAATCTTTGGGTGAAGGTCTGGGTGCCACTTGATACTGCCAAGTTCCAGGTAATTACCACATGCAGCCAAGTTTGGAAACTACTGGTTCTACAATGAGTTCTATTTTTCTAAGCATGAAGTTTGGTATCATTTTTCATGAACTTTTGAATATAGCTGTGATGGAGAAGAGACTGTGGACTTACCTGGAGTAGGAAATAGCAGATGAAGAGAGAAGTCTAACAGAAATCCTCCATCTTCCCTCCTCTTGAGGTAAAGACTAAGGGTGCAGGAGGACACTAGCTGGCTCTGTCATTCACAAGAAAAAGCCTTGCCTTGCAGAAAGGATAAGATGTGCCCTAGATTGTGGGAATAGCAACAATAGCAATAGCTTCAAGTCACCAAGTCACTGGGTAATCATGTTAGTTCTGTGAAGCTTGGGCTGTGATTAGTCCCAGGCAGTAAAGAAGAGGCGGAAGGTATATACGTGGAGCCTGATGGATGGTTGGCTGTCCAAACTCAGGCTCCCAAGTCTAGGTAACCTCCAGGAAGGTACTTTGTGTCTTCTACACCTGTGAAACGCAGGTAGGTAATAATCCTATATACCCTAACTCTATATAGGAAAGAATAGACCTGGAGTGATGATGGTTTAAGTGGCCATGTATGAACATGCTTTTTGGTTGTCACATCTGGAAGGAAGGAGAGAGATCACTACTCTCCTGTAATGAGTAGAGGCCAGAGATGCTGCTGCATAATCTACACAGCACAGGATAGCTCCTGCAGCAAACAAAATGGAGTATTAACTTTAAACGTCAACAAGGATGAGATTAACATATCCTGTAGTGGGTGTTGGCTAACCATTGAGATATGCAGAAAATAAAGTTTAGAGAAATTGATTAATTTATCTGAGGTTCTACAGCTGGCGGGTCTAGGACTTGAACCTAAGTTACAAAGTGCAGATTTGTCTTTATTGTACCACAAGTACTTGGTATGTGCAAGATCTTATCCTCACATTTTAAAGTGGACATTTCTTAAAGTTGTGCCAAGATTTTAAGATGAAGCTAGGGCCTAGAGCTATGGTCTACATATATATATATATATATATATATATATATATATATATGTATTAGTGCTTATTAGTATGAGTAAGAGACAGACTGTTGGAAATTCTGACGGTCTCCACAAATGCAGATTATCATAACCTTTTTCATCTTTTTTCTCCTTTATCAAGGAAAGAAAGGAAAAGGAAAAACATGATGTAAAAGTGGCTTAATGTCATTATAGTCTGTTACAGTTTGTGTTTGCATGTCCCCCCAAAGCCTCATGTAGTCATGGGGGGATTGGCCCCTTGACTGAGTGTAGCATCTGTGATTGGCTTGTTGTCTAGCACTGAGATTGGTGGTATGAGTGCTGCACCAACCCAGGGGCAGGTAGCTAGCACATAATATAAGGGAGGGAAGATGTGCTCCCCCTCCTGTTTTGCTCTTGATGCTTTGGTACCTGCCATTGTCATGAATGCTGTCTATGTGCTATTCCACCCTGCCTTGGAGTCAGTTGATTATGGCTTGCATCCTCCACAAACTGTGAACTAAATCAACTTTTCTTTCCTTAATTTTGGGTTTTGGGTATTTGTCTCAGCAACAAGAGAAAAGTATCCAAGATATAGTCTGTTGGGATTGCCAGAAATATAGAGATAGATGAATGTTTTCCAAATAGATGTGTGCAGGGAATGTATCCAGTGCACCCTTCCACAGAATCACAAGCACATTTTGTATGTGTCCCTGTATACTTACTGTTGAAAACAAGCTGCCTAAATGGATTAAACAATAGTGCATATTTTAGTTTCTTGGCTATTTCATTCAGTCTCCAGATACTGTGACCAGACGAGAGCAGTAATGAACAACTGATGCATTGCAGCAGGCTTCTATAGCTCAGACAATTTAAGAACCAGTGAAATTAATAAAAGGTACATCAATGTGTGCTTTTTCAATCTGTTAGAGAGATGAGAAATTACATAACACCTAGCGTAGTGCTGTAATAAGACTGCACTAAGTGAGACTTTCTTTGCAAGTTTATGATCACCTCTGGGTATCCATTATTGACCTTAATGAATCCCTCTTAAAGTCTCAGAGCTGGCCCATCTTTGTTCCAGACCCATATCCCCTTTGTATGGCACTCACTCTGAAGAGGTCATTTTCCATTATGCATTTCCTAATACAAATCTAATCCTTCACCTGCCTTTCTGTGTGTTGAGAGCTGTGTTCTCCCCATGCCCATTTTTCAGCCATATCTGTTATGTAAATTAGCACATCTTGGATTGATTTTCTTTGTGAGCAGAAGCCATTTGTGGTTTTTCTGCCAGGGAGTATAATTTGAGCTGTTTCATTGTTGAGTTTTTCAGAGGCTATTTTAATTTTCATACAGTAGGTATTCTTTCTTTTCATTTGTTCCAGATCTCAATCTGTTTCTATAGAGAATTGATTATGCATTTGATAATAGCCTCACTTTCAGTATATCCTGGAGTTTCTAGCAGCCAGGCTTAGTAAGTATGAAATGCATGTATAACATGACAGTTTTTCAACATGTCTGAAAGAGACATAATGCCTCCACACAGGAATAAAATTACCTGTCTAGTAATGGAAAATAGAGAACATGACAATCATTGCCTTTCAATAAGAAAAACATAAAAAAGAAATACAGCAGTGACACTGCATTGTAAATGGTCTATATCTCATAATATAAGAAGAAAATCATACAGAAAGTGAAATTGGGGCATACCATGGCATACTATTCTTTTAGCATATTGAATATTATAAATCAGATACAAAGTAGTAATCTAGTATTTTATAGACATATAAAATAAATTTATCTAAAATCTTGAAAGCACTATAAACATTCTCCCAATCCCAAATCAAAAATAAAACATGTTAGATTATTAGAACACTAAAAGTAAAAGCAGCTTTATTTTTCTTTACCTATTTTTCACAAGGTGGGGAGGATATTATTACAAGGATAAATTTCTAGATGTAAAAATTTAATTAATTTATAATAGTTCAAAAGTAATTGCACCACATATTTTAAACTTATTTTAGAATGCTAATTTCATACTTAATAAACTAGTGTTTAGCACTTAATAAATAAGCTTGCACCTGAGAACTTTATATTATGCTCATTTATTCTATGTTTGAAAACAGAAAGATTAAAAATGTCATCTTCTAGAAAATAAATTTATCTAGGTATTAAAACTATAAATTTTTAATAAAGTTGCACAATTAATTGAAAATAATTCAGTCTAAAGCATCTTGTAGAAGCAATGAAATATTGAAGCCTATAAATTTAAATTAAAAATAATTATGTTAGCTGTGAAAAAAATGTGTTAAGCTTTGACATATAATTATAAATGTTCATTTGAGAACTGAGAAATTCTGGCCTTCAAAAAAACTATATAGTTATATGCAATAATTGCAGAAGTCACAAGATTAAAAACTTTTTCTCAGTTCAAAATATAGGAAGAAAAGTGTTAAAAGTTTTTTAAAAATAAGTCATATATCAGCGATTCCTGAGCTCTGCATCATGTTGGAACTTTGGGTGCTGGGAGAACAAGCGGCCTACTTGCCGCCCTGGTAAGCGGCTGGGGGCCTGGCAAGCCACTGGCGCAACAGGGCGAGAACTATCAGCGATTCCTGAGCTCTGCATCATGTTGGAACTTTGGGCGCTGGAGAACAGGCGGCCTTCTCGCTGCCCTGGTATGCACCTGGGAGCCTGCCAGTGGGCGGGTTAAGGATCAGACATAGATCCATATCCCACCCCCCTCACCCCCGTTAGCCAGTCGGCACCGGCAATCCGAGTATGTCTTGGGAGGATGAATGTATGCAGCATGGCAAGTAAGGGGGATTTCCTTCTACCATCTCTTTGAAGGCAAATATTTTTATCACTGTTTTGGTCAGTTTTGATTAATGGTACTGCTCTATTCAATATTCTGTTTTTTATAAGTTCGAAATTTCCTTCCATTTTGCTCTACGTGATTGAAAGGACAGCTAATGTGAACAGAATGGACATTGCTCGTGTCCTGGTGACCTGCTGTGAGGTTTTGTGGTAGTTTCACTGCACTGCGGTTGCATGGATTTGTTCTGTCTTGTTCTGCTGTATTTTGCTACCTTCAAAAAAAAAAAGTAGATAACAAAATAACAAAATACCTCCAAAAATCTCCCAACTTCACCAAAGCTGATCCATGGAGCATGGATGAAGAGAAACTGAAAAACAAGGCAACAGAATTATATAAGGTGATTAAAAAGTAAATAACAACAACAAAACAAGTCAGTAAGGTACTGAGCAACCTGAAACAGGATACAACTAAACAAATAATGGACTTAAAAAAGTAAAAAGAAAAAAGAAAGCGCTCTAGAGGGTATGGCTGCATGTAGGTCTAAGTGTGTAGGATTGATAACCATGTTGCTAAGTTGTTATTGGATCACTGAACTTCTTTGCAGTCTCACTGTCTGAATGTCCACTTTGTATGCTTTAATTTTGTAACTTTAACAACTATGTCTAAGAAGACAATATGTAATTTATCAACTAGTGATTTCTTACTGCTTTTTTTTCTGAAATTCTGTATTGTTTCTATCCCTTTTTCTGTTTTGTTTTTTTCTCTTTAAATAAAATTTTAAAAATAAGTCATAAATTATGAGGAAAATTATAATAAAAATGATTAGTTATAAGACAAATCATAGACAAACTGTATGTATTTTAAGTAGCTATCTGAATCAGACTTTGTTATGGATTGAAAGCTGGTGGTCAACTTAACACCAGCTGGATTACATCAGCATGGCTGTGAGCGTAGATGTTTCACCTGAGGAAAGTTGCCAGCATAAATAGAGATGGGGAGAAGGAGAAGTTATTCACGTTAGTTGCATTAAGGTGTTGAGGCATTGTGGGTTCTCTTACAAGTTGCTGTTTGAGCCATTAGTTCTCCTGGGAGAGCTCTGGTCTTCATATCAAGCATTGCTTCCTGGCTCTGGAGGGGAAGATGTGTGCTGCTTGGTCTCCAGGATGAACTCGTCACACTGGCATCCTGGCATGTACTCAACTGTGCTTATCATTGGAGGAGCTCAGGGCCTCCATGTCGCTGAGGATGGCTGTGGTGCTTTTTAGGACAGCCCTGGTGTTTGTTGTGAGTGTGACTTCTCGGCTCCAACATAGAACCCTCAGCCTACCAGCACAGCAACTTCACCCCGCTGGCATAGACTTTCTGGCTTCCACCGCTGATCTTTGGGCCTTCCCAGCACAGATCCATAAAAGAGACTGGCGTGAGTCCTTCTTGTGGGCCCTATACCTCCAGTTAGACTCGTGGGAGGCATTGTCATGAACACTGGATCTTCATTTGGACTCATGTGCAACAATGCTGTGGGATTCAGGCCTTTGGCTAAATATTTATTCTATGTCTTTAGTGATGTGGATAGATTTCCTGCATATTCTTGGGTGACCATCATAAAAATAATATTATAAACTTATTCTAATTGTCTTTATTCTGATTGTTCTCTATAACCCATGACTACAACAGACTTTAATGGCATTTCACCCTACTTGCCTTTTTAGATCAAGTGAATATGTAAAACACAAAAGTTTTAATCAACCAAGTGCTATTTCATTTAAACTCAAGTACATAATTATGGGTGACAAAGTATAAATTATATTTTAAAATTAGTTGGTTTCATACAGAACCATCCCTTACTTCTCCTTCTTTCTTGATACTAACCAGGGATTTGTTTTTCCTGTTTTTGTCTTTGCATAAATGAAATTAATTATTCTATATTTTTTGTGATTTATATTTTCATTGCATATGTTCCATGATATATGACTCATTCATATGGCTATCATTCATTCATTTTCACTGTTGTTGTAGAGCTTTCACTGTAAAAATATAATGTTGTGATTTGTTTATTTTAATGTCAGTGGGCATTTGAATTGTTTTCATTTTTCTAGTCAACTAACTGCTATAAAGGACAATTTTGCACAATTACATAGGACACATGGATGATAATTTTTCCAGGGTTTAAACTTAGCCGTGGAAATACAGACTTGTGGGGTGAGCATATGGTCAAATGTTCTAGGGAATGTCAAATTACTTTCCAGGATAAATGTACTAGTTTACATTTCTGTCAACATGAAAGGCAAAGTTACTATTTCATATTTATGCCAGGACTGGAATGGACTAAACATTTTAAGTTTAAATCTCATCTAAGGTTTGATAGGCAGACTAAACTTATTAGTCTGGTGGTTGAGAAATTTCTTTTATTAGTCTAGTGGATGATAAATTAGCCTAAAAGTTTTATTGTGGCTTACTATTTATATTTTATGATTATTTAGATTGGTTTTTTTTCCTATATTCATTTAGTATTTTGTGTTCTCTCTGTGAAATGCCTTAGTCTTTTGTCCACTGTACTATTTTAAAAATCAAACATACATACATCATATATATACATATATATATTATATATATACATATATATGTAGAGATTCTTCATATATTCTGAAAGTAGTCCTTTTTAAATGCAGTGATATCAAAGTTGGATGCATTGGTAGTATTGTAATAATAGCTTATTTTTGCCATTAATTCTAATTAGTGGTGATTAGGTTACACTTATTAAATATTTTGAATGGCATCTTTGTATGTGCTGCAAAATTTCTAATAGATGGCTCATGGCTCCACCCCTCTCCCTTTTTGTTTTTTAAAAATAATATTTTAGCCTTTGATCTTTGAATTTATAATTTGTTTATTTTTCATAATTTGCTTAGGGGCTTCTTATTTACTTTCTTTCTCTTGATTTCTTGTGGAAGGTTAATTTCCAGAAAGTGATGGTTTTGTAATGAACACATCCATGTTATGAAAGACAGTTCTTATACTTAATCCAACATGCCTGCTCTGTAGTAATTGATAGGATATACTTGCATATGAAAAGGTGCATATTCATTACACCCTTAAGCCCCTGATATGTTTGTTGACTGATGGATGCATGCCTGGCGATAGACACCAGAGTTCAGGGAACACAGTCAGGTGGTGTAGCACATAAGTGAATGTTGAGTTTGTTGTTAGCAGGTAGAATTTACATCCCAAGCAGAACAGATAATGACAGTATCTATTGGTCAGTATCTCTCATCCTGGCCAGTTCACCCTCTAGACAGATCAAAGCTGCAAGGATTCAAAGGACTCATCTTCTGGGCTTAGGCAAGTGATTGGAATGATCCTTAGCAATACCATTAGGAAGCAGCCAATACCAGGAGACCCGCTGACTGCCTCAGGAGAGTCTCCTTCAGTAGGCAGAGTACAAGGCTTAGGAGTCTAACTAAAGACTTCAAGCTGTCAGTTGTCTTCAATGGACCAGGCAGAAGGTGTTCAGGACTCTGTCAGAAAGAGGAGTCTTCTTCCCAAGAAAATACATAAGAAAGACAACTAGCTTTGTCTGACAATCAATTCCTTCTTTACAAATGAAGCTTCTCATGGCTGCTCTTCCCTGCTAAGTCACATGCTGCTACAAATCATCTGCAAATGAGATTCACAGCATGCAAGGGTTTCCCAATAAGAGTAAAGAATGTAAGGATAACTTTCTTATGGTAAGCTTCTCATGCACCCTGCTACCACTCCCACAGAAAGCTATGATTGGGAGATTAGACTCAATTGTTTGGAAAATGATTAAAATTACCAAATTGTATACAATCTTACCATAAGCTTCAAGGACTGCCCAGAATATACACTTATTAATAGAGTCATTAATTTTCTCATGTAATCCTTCAACAACCATTTAATAAACATCTGTTCTATGCTAAATACTGAACTAGGATCTGAAAAGAAAGATAAGCTTCAGGTATGGGAAATGGGGACAAAACAATTTTCCCCACATTTGTCATTTAGAGACTGTACAGGTTTTAGAAGCAATGAAGGCAAATTTTATACCACAAGTACTATCTCAAAGTCATAGAAACACTCATAAAATAGAAAATCCCCCATTCTCTGTGGGTTACTATGTATAAATTTGTTAGGTCAACTTTATGAAACAAAGCTACATAAAAACTAACACAATTACAAATTCATTTTTCAAAATGCTAAAGTGAGCAGGTAAACCAATGAATTATTAAAATATCACCTACTATCATGTATAACATTACACAGAAGATAGTTTTTTTTCTAAATCTGGAAAATTTGCAATGTATGACCACCAGTTGTCTGCACAAATTGTGCTGTGTCTTAGAACATTTGCTTAAATAGAGGTGAACTTCACAGCGAACAGTCATATGCTCTTCCTTTCTCACATTAGTCACTTTGTCCCCCAGCTATCACTTTTTCTTTCTTGAGTCTTTAATATTATTCAAGTAAAACCACTGTCAATTGTAGGATACAGTGTACTACTTGCTGAATGGTCCTGCTTTTTCATGACAAAGTACTTGTCTATTTGAACATGTTTCATTTAGGGTACGTGCCATTCAATATTCAGCTTTGACTTAATAAATGTTGGGGCACAGTGTCCATGACTGAACATTTACATAATGCATATTATGTCCTTTTAGCTCAGCAATCATCTAATAAATTAATATTAAACAATAATTTCCAGTCTGCTGAGCACATGGTGAACATCCATCCTTCATATTCTGGACATAATATTCTCCTAGCATTTTTCCACCCTTGAGACCTGGCAATAGTCTCCTTGGACAGTAAAACAACATCAGGAATTGATGCAGTACATCGAAGAGACAAATGTTGACTAAGTAATTGTGTAGCTCATGTATATTGGCAGAATTAGAATCTTGCTTCTTTATGATGGCTTCTTTCAAACTATTGAAACACTACCAAAAAAATTGTTTTCCATGTTACTGCCTTGTTGTTAATAGTCCCATCATATGGTGACATTCTTGTAGCTATTTTTAATAGTTAATTATTTCACATTTGTAACATAAACAATTTTCAGAGGACATTGTTGGTGGAGAAAGTAATTGATACAATAGCCAGTATTTGTTTAAAAAAAAACACCTTGAAAGTGAAGGTCACTGTACAGACAGCAATACAGAGGGAGATTGATATCCTTTCTCCAGCTTGTGGAGTTTGTACATAGGAGTTTAGTGCTAGAATTCTTTCTGTATACCTTTCCTACAAGCTTTCATCTTCTGCTTAGCACCACTGTACCTAGGAGGTTAGTAGAAATCACAGGGTATATTGGCAATAAAGAGAAGGAAGAGTCGAATATACTACAGGTGGAGAAGTAGATGCCATAGATAAACCTTCCCTGATAATTTCACCATGACATATCTTGTATATTAATATGTATTAAACATAATTTAGTTTTTGAATGAACAAAATAAAGAAGAGATACCAGGACATTAGAATGTAGGCTTTGGAAAATGGAAAAGAGGATCAGGGAAAGAAGAAAAGGGTGAAGAGCTAGGAAAAGGAAGTTGGGTAATGGGATCGACCATGATCAAGATATGCTAAATGTGTATAGCAAATTCCAAAAACAAAACAACATGCACTAATAATCTTTTTGAAAATTTTCATTAATATGAAAAT
Organism: Hydrochoerus hydrochaeris; assembly: GCA_004027455.1. Taxonomy (NCBI): domain Eukaryota; kingdom Metazoa; phylum Chordata; class Mammalia; order Rodentia; family Hydrochaeridae; genus Hydrochoerus; species Hydrochoerus hydrochaeris. The sequence goes on from PVLA01006536.1 coordinate 54,253, forward strand.
GTTGGAATCATCTCCAGGCTAATTTTTTGGAAAGACAGACATATGGTTTAATATTAAAAAGCTCTAGAAGTTGCCATCTTATTCCACCATCTTCATCCAGTGCTTGCTCATATCACAATGGTGAGACAATAGAAGTTGTCTTCATTCTGGGAGCACAATGTGAAGGTCACAGATCCATAATATTCTTCCAAAATATTCCTCATATAATTTTCAGTCTACAAGAAATACTTAAGACAGAGTCATAAATTAAGTAAGACCCTGAAGAAATGGTTAGGCATATCCAGGTGAGCTACTCAGCGAAAAACTGGCCTTGTTTACTTGTTAAGTCAATGGCATTTCCAGGCAAGGATGGTTGTACTCTTAGATTAAAACTTCTGAAAAGTACAACCAAATGGAAACATATGCAGTGTGTGATCTTTAAGCAAATTTTGCATTAAATGAGCCACTTAAAAATATGTGTTTGCAAGAGAAGAATAAACTTAAGAATATATTATGTACACTGAGTGTGGTGATACATGCCTGTATTCCTAGCACTCAGGAGGTTGAGGTAAGAGGATCACCATGAGTTCAAATCCAGCCTGAACTACATAGTGAGGCCCTATCTCAAAGAATATATACTTTGATATATATATGGTATGAGATATAAAAGATTTATTTTTAGATGTCTTAGCAGAATATTGTGGTTCCACAGGAAAACAGACTCACTGTTTTAGAGCGGTACACCAAAACATTAATTTGTAATGTCTTGACAGCTATAACTTACTTTAATACTTCATAAAAAATATTTAACCATTTTGAGAAAATTTTAATCAGCATTAAATGTATAAAAATTTTCCAGTTTTTAAGAGTACAAACATTTTGATAATAAAAATTTAAGAATTAAAATAGTTGGAATCTATCATATGATTTTTAACTTTTTCTTAACTACCATATGATTTTTTTCTTGTAAATGTTCAGTTCTCATATATTTTTCATTTGAATTGAGCAAGTTTTATAATTATTAACTGTAATTATCATTGTTATAAAAGTGAAGCATACAAACTCAAATGGTGGTGAGCATGAGAAAGACTGGAATTCTGATATACTGTGGCTAGGATTATAATTTGGTAAAACTACTTGGTAAAACTATCAAAATATAATAAATCTATATTTTCTCATTTATATAAAGTTCAAAAAGGACCAAAGTAACTTATGGTATTAGAGGTCAGGGTAATTTTTACCCTTGAGGTAAATGTGGTAGTAACTACAAGAAGTTATAACTTCTGGAATACTGACAGTGCCCTTCCTGTGTTTTGGCTAGCATCCTGATTGCACAGGTAAGCTGGTTTTGCAAAAATTCACTGAGGTGTATACTAAGAATTTGTGTGCCTTTTTGTATGTGTATGTCAGTAAAAGACTTTCACTGCACAAAAGGAATATGTATTTATTATAAGAAGCTCAAACAGTGTATTACTTTTCTTTAAGGGAATTAACATTATGTCAGGATATGATAAATCATATCTTTTTACTGCTGAATTAGAGTTCATTTCTTAATTCCTTTGTTCTTTCAAGCAAAATTGTAGTTGATGTAAAGTAATATTCCTGTATAAGTCAATAAATTTTAAACTTGTTCAAAAAGACTATTAGCGTTGTAACATCGTGTTTGAACATGTGATAAGGGGTTTTTTAAAGCTAATAATGACTGTTAAAAATATTATATTTCCAATGTAATACACTAGGAAAAAATGGAAAATTTAACATGGATTGCTCACTTTCTGTGAATTTACCTTAAAGACCTAACAACCAAATTGCAAAGAGCTATATTGATTTTTTGACAAATATCATACCCAAGTGAGAATAAGCTGCTGTGAATTCTGACATTTTCTGAATTATTACTCTATGTACTATTTTGTATGTTGAGCCCTTACATTCAGATATGATTTAGATGTCAAACTAAACAACTGATTACAGGAATCAACATAATTTTTACTTAGAACCCTTTTTTTTCAGTTAAAGTTCTAGTCTCATCATGTTACCAAAACAGTTCTGGTTTTTGTGTGGCGTATTACAGAAGTGACCAGGCCACATCTTAATGGTGATGATGAGAAGCACTCATTATTCTCATCAGGACCATGGACCAGCAGTGATTAAGACTGTACTGTGCAAAGGGCATCACTGAGCTCTTTTGGGCTGTTGCAAACTTTTAATCAATTTTTTAGAAGAATACAAAATGAAATCAATTTATAAAGGGCTATTAATTTACTTATGAAAAGGTACAAAAATTATTTCTCTTTTTGGAAATGGGTTTAACTTCAAAGCATTCTTGACAGTAGCAGCATTTAGAAATGGTAAAGAACAAGGGTCAGATAATACAACAAATAATTATGTGTGTGCCTGTTTGCACCACACATACACAAAAATTAATAGCTTAAAAAGAAATATCAAACTAGAAATATATTAAGTGACTCATTTTGAGAACATTTTATGACCTTATTTTAGGCTTCAGGCATTTTGAAAAAATTAAATGAACCATTGGTGATACAAAGTATGAAATAGGACCTGGATCTTAAACACTGAAAAATAGGATAAAACTATCACTCTGAAAAATGACTAAGTCAGCAAAATAGCTCCACTTAGTTTTCCTAATGTTCCAAATAAATCCGCAGACTAAATCATATTCTCTATTGAATACTTTCCATAGTGTTCTTTAAAATTGCTAATAAAAACCAAGCTCTGTGCAAGTACTTTCTACCTCAATTTGATACTTACTGTTGCGTGAAAGCTGAATAGGATGCCACCTGATCAGGATGGCATAATTTTCAGCAAAACAATTTTAAAGTAAAAAAGGCAATTATTGCTATCATAAAACAACTATAATGTCTTTCCTTAAGTGCTAGTGTTAAGTACCTCATTTTACTACTTCATGCTGTAAGGTTATCAATCAGCAGCCATTCATTTCAGGAAACCAACCAGACAATGAGAATAAAAAGTGACCCACTATAAAAGACACAGTTCTGTTTCTCTTTAATGTTATTTAAAATTGAAAACACATATTTTAAATAAATGTCTGCTAGATTCTCTCATCGTCTTTCATCCTACATAAATTTATTAAATATTTTTATATCCTATATTTGGAGTTAAAAAAATTTAAGGTATTTTACATGAACATTTAGGAAAAATGTGCAAGCAGGAAGAAAATTAGCACTGCTTCTTTGAAACACTTTTAGTCTTGCAATCTTTTGTATTTAGCATTTATATGTCTTTTATGAAATATGAGAAAAATATCAGATACTAATGTTTAATTTAGAAATTTCCTGTTTACTGTATTGGGCCAAGGTAACTCTAGACTCCAGTACATATATAGAAATGAATAGAATTCAAATTGTGACACCGAATTTTAAAAATGGACTTAAGAAATTCTTTTCTTAAAGAACACATGTTCAGCTAAAATGTTCCTTCTAGAGTCTTAGACAGGGGAATAAACAAAACACCACACTTCACATGTGCAGAAGCCTCTACACACACTCACATGTCACATACACTAGGAACACGTCATACATATACATATTCCAATTACACAAGGACATATATAACATACATACCATGCACATACTTATGCACACATAGTGACAATATAAGTTACACTCATTATTCATTTACACGGCAGATATGCATACACACATTTCTATACATATTCACTTGCTAGTCTAAAATAAGTGGAAAGGCTGAAGGAAAATATTTCATTATTCCATTATTTTTCTTCATGTTATTTATTAATGAAATAATAATAATTTGCTCATATATTTCCAAACCTTTCATCTGTATACATAAGCTGTGGTAAAAAGTGAGCCTTTATATACAACAAAAATTGCAAGGCAATCTTGTTTTTTCTTTATCTCTTCCAATATGCTTTTCTCTTGGGCATATAGTATCTCATAGTGTTTTCAGAATAACAGAATATTTACATAGAACTTTAGCATAAACAATGTTATGTAATCCTCGCAGTGATATAGAGAGGTAGCTATGGCTAGTTCCATGGTACTGGTGAAGAATGTGAGGCTTAGTGAGTTTAAATTATTGCTTGCCACAAGGCCAGTACTAGAAAAAAAGCGTTAGGGTTCCAAGTTAAACCAAAAACTTTAGCTCTTGATGCACAACTTTTCTTGTGCATACTTCCTAAAAGCTGAGCTGTGGAGTCACTGGATTATATTTCTGTTCTTTAAAATGCTTGAATACTAGATTCTATTTAATTCCCATTCCAGCTATTGCCACAAAACTTCACTAACATTAATTGCAGAAAGATTACAGTGTGCAGACCCAGTAATAAACCTGTAGTGCCCAATTCTATAACTGAGAGGTTGACCATATGTAGGGGCATCATTAGTATTGGAAATGATCAGTTGTCTACTTTATCAATACATAGATGAAATAAAGGTTTCATCTTGAAAAACATTTTGAAGTCATATATACAGCTTGCATACTACCCTGCACAGTTCTGCATATATTGGAATTTAAAATCATTCATTGTACATATCATGCACATGGAATAAGTGGTACAGAAAGAATTAGAAAATTTGTTCGTGTTGCTACCAAGATTTTTCCACAATGAAAAATGTGATTCTTTTTTCCCGCCCTCTTCGATTAATTCTATTCCACCTTCCTTTCTTCCTTCTTTCCTACACTTGACAGTTGCTGAGTATCAGAACCTTGGACAGCAGCTATTCTTCCAGAATCTTTCATGTGATTTTCTGTTCTTCTGTATTCTAAGTTTCATTTATTTATTATAACAATTGTTTGAATATTTCATGGTAAGTGGTTGTCCAGATTATTTCTTGCTCTGTGTGCTTAATTAATAGGCAGCAAAAAACCAGAAAAAAAGAAAAAGAGCCAGATGTAGGGATACCTATCTGTAATCTCAGCACCTAGGGGGCTAATGCAGGAAGATTGCCAGAGTTCAAGGCCAGCCTGGGTCATATAGTGAGACCAAGGCTAAGTTGAACTCCATAGTGGGACCCTGTCTGAAAAAAACCACAAAAACAAAAAACAAAAACAAAATGACAGTTCAATTTAACACTCCACACAGAACTTCTGTTTTTTGAGTCAGATAATAAAATGTAGTGGCCTATAGACATGATATTTTATTCATGCTTATTTCTAATAATTGATTTAATCAATTATCAAAATATTAATTTTCATATGAATGTCTGAATGTGTAGAAATCAGATGCCAAGGAAATTCTGTAATATAAATATACTTTAAAAATGAATGTCCATTGATTGGCAGCATTGTAATTTAGTTAATTGTAAGTTACTACAGTGATAAAATAAAACTACTGCAAAATAAAAGTGCAGCCTCCTAAAGTAGATGTGCTCTTATCAAAGAAATTCAGGAAACAATTACAAGCAACTCAGTTTTCTTTTTGGAACTGTAGTAGCAATTCCCGCCTTATTTGTAAGTGGAAAGCTAAACTTTCATGCAGGTATTTTGACAAATAAGGATTAGTAAAGAGAAGTCACACCTCCCCTGTGAATCAATGGAGGAGCCAGTTGGCTCCTACTGACCAGGGAGAGAACCAGGGGCAAGCTATGAAGCAACTGACACATGTTCATGGAGAAAAGAACACCTAACCCCAAAACAACTGCCTGATTTGGAGGAACATAGGCTGAGATTATAGCAACTGAAGTAAGAAAATAACCTAGGGACCTGGGGTATAACTCAGTGGCACAAGTGCATGCCTATCAAGCATGAGGTTGTGAGTTCAACCCCCAGTACCAAGAAAAGAAGAAAGAAAAAAGAAACAACCTAAACTTGTATCACTTGATTGATTTTGCAAGCCTAAAACCAGTAGACTGAACAACTATTTAGAGGATAATAATATGCAATATAGTAACTATGGTACATTCCCTAATGTCTTATTTTTTAAATCTAACATTGGGTTCTATTTTGTTTTGTTGTATTGTTCTGTTTCATTCCCTTTAAAATAAAAATTTAAAAAAAACTTATAGCAAACAAATGAGTGTTTATTACAAAATTAGTATTTATTACAAAAAATTAGTAAATAAAAACCCTTAAAATGCCAAGTGAATCTAAATTTATTGCTGAATCATTTATGGGGGAGGAGGAATACTTTTCTGAGCAAGTCATGGTATGGCTGGCCTTTGTAATTGGCTATGGTGTGGTTTACACATAAAAGAACTGATGTTTGAAACTTTTACAATCAATCACCGACTTGAAATGGACCATAAGTTCATGATCAGACATGAAATTATTAATGCAATATGCAAATTCTAGTATAGATGTTAATCCTAGGGTGATAAAGATCAGTAATATATGTTAATCCTAGAGATCTTTGCATTTCTTCCTAGTGACTACTTAACATGCATTAATTCCCAGCTTTCAAAATCAAGATGAAGAAAATGCATAGAACTTGTAAAGGCCAAAAAAAAAAAGTTAAAAACAAAAGATATGCACCTTGGGTGCCATTGTGTATATTTGTGGTTGATAGCATAAGGGTTTGAGTTTTGTTTTACCATTCAACAAACTGTGTGACTGACTTTGGAAAATACACTTATCCCTATCAGCGTGTGTTTCTCTGCTTGTAGAATGGAAAATGAATGAATGTACCTTTACATGGTTTATATTCCTTGTGTCTCTCAACTTAATCAAAGCTCTCTGATGGCAAAAATTTTTGTATATTTTACCTACTGACTTCTATAAGTGCTTAAACTAGTTTCCCAGAACAGTTCATAGTTAATAAATATTTTCTGAGTAAATGAGTAAGGAAAAAGGAATTTCTTGTTTGCTTGTAACTAAGAATGCCTTTGGATATCTCTAGATGCTAGGAAACACACATAAAAAAGACAGTTAAGCACATAACATTAAAAAAATAAAGTTGGAAAAGAAGAAAGTGAGAGTTTAAGGGAAATGTTATGATGGATAAGGCAAAATTGGATAAAACTAACTGGTATCTGAGGAGCCACTTATGGGGGAATATGTATCAGGGGCAAAAATCTCTATCCCAAATCATGAATTTTAAGAAGCTTCGCTTATTTAAAAATAGCAGTATCTAATATTAAACACTATATTCCAAAAGGTACTTTGAATCATTTAGAAAGTTTATGTGACTTTGTCAGGGAGTGAGGCTATGACACATGGAGTAAAGGCTCATTAAATATTTCTGTTTCACAGAAAAAATATTAATCTGTCATTGAAGGCTCTTCTTTAACTTCCTGTCCAAAAATCTTATCATTTGTGTTTTCTCAGAGTGACCCAGCCTGTAATTTTCATAATGTCCCAGATAACCCTGGGTCATTCTTGTCTCTGTACTATAATCATAATGTCTTTTGTGTCAGGAGGTGTCCTCTTCTTCTCACCTAGCCCAGTGCTACATTATTTTAAAGGTGTACTCAAATATTATCAATGCTTGTAATAATACTTCTAACTTCTTAAGCCATTTATCTCTAACAAGCTTTTGTATCACTTAATACTGTACCACTCATTTTGTCACTTAAACATAAAACATAAACATAAATATTTTATTACAATTTGAAGTAAAACATATTTCTTATGTTTCTGTCATATCCATAAAAATGTCAAGCATATTTCTTTAATGTATAGTTGGTAGAAAATAAATGTAGAGTTGAAATAAACTGATTAGTTGAACTCCTTTTCATAAACACTTGGTTTGAAGAGCCACAAGCAATTAATTATTGCTCTACTTAGGAGTGATTTCTTGTTCTGTTTGTTGGCAGTTCACTGTGATTTAACATTTTTTTAATGACATATTTGACTTGTTAGTGAATTTTCTTGAAGGATGTGGGCAATGCTAAAATAGAGTCATTCTTAATAACCTTAAAGGAGGTGAGAATTTAAAAACCTCTAACCTGGAAATAAAGTCACTGAAAGTAATATTAGTAAAAAAAAAAAAAAAAAAGAAAGATGCTCAGATATACTGGGAGAATGAAATTATCTATCTCCCATGTGGACTTGAATTATTGAACTTGCCACTCACTCGCCTCCTCTGGGTCACATTCTGACCCAGAGCTTCCTCTCCACCAGAAACTACCTCTTCTAGGCTCACTGTTGGGATGTCTACCATGTGTAGTCCTGTTACTTTCATTCAACATATTCCTCATAGGGCTCAGTTTTTATTGCTTTTCTTTTCTAGTGGGAGACTATCTCCACTGGGGGCTCTGAAGACTTTGGGGAATCTAAGTCATAGTCAACACCTTTTTGCACAAGTTGTGGCACATGTTATCTTTCCAATATGATTTAACATCCACTTATGCTCATATTAACCTATGAGAGGTAATAACTGTCCCCACATTTTGGTTATATTTTAAGTACCATTTCTTTAAGTCAACTTATTTAATCTTAGCAACTTTATAAGATGAACACTTAAATTCTGTTGCCAAGGTCAAATGGTTAGTAGGTGGTAATACTACAACCAGAATCTAGGCAGGTTGACTCCAATGCCCTTTATTATCAGGCTAAAACATTTCTCAAGAGATGATGCTACAGTTCAAAAGAGAATAGCAGAAAACATACTTCTTTTTTTTTAAAAAATCAATTTATTGGTACATTTGATATACATAATGATAATGTTCATCCTAGAGAATTTGTACCTGAAAATGATGTATCTTAATTCTTTTTTCCTATTCTCCTTCCCACCCTTCAACATATCTTTTCCTTATTTACAAAAGTTTTGCATACATTTTTTCCTTCTATTTTCTCCTTTTTTTCTTCTTCTTTGGCTCTGTAGTGCCCTGGATATCACACTGAACTTGTAGCAGAAAAATACTTCTTGGAATTGCTGTACTTTTCAGATACACCATGTGACCATTTTATCCTTTGTTCAGGCATCAAGCACTCTCAAAATAAAATGAATATCCAAATGAAACAGCAGCAAAAATGTTAATAGGGGTCAAACACATAAAAATAAGTTATGTTTAATGAGAAAAGGAAAGAGATTTCTAATTATTTGGCAAAATCTTTCAGAGCAGAGTCACACCACTCCAACGAAGACAAGGATAGGAAAAGATGAAAACAAAGAAAAATGTGATTGAGAAAAGAGGAGAAAAAACAAGTAATTAAAAGTTAAGTTAGAAAAAAAATATATGATGCAGGAGTAGAGGCATTGAGCAAATTAATAATAGTGAAGAACTGAGATGGTAGTGATAAAGAAGAAAGAAAACAGCTGCTAAAATAGACCACCTCTTGACTTATGTTATGTTGAGCTCTCTGGAGGACACACACACACACACACGATAGACAAAATACTACTAATCTCTGTTAGTTCATCAAAAAGAACAGTTTGTATTTTCATTGTTTGATTGTTTGTTCATTTCATGGCAGAATCTTGTAACCTGAACAACTACTTGTAAAATAGCAATATGAAATATATTAACTAGTGTTAATTCCCTACTTTTTTGAAATCCTGTATAATTTTATTCTTTGTTTTTGTATTTAAAATGAAAAAAGAAACAACAGAACTGAATAAAATCTGTGAACAAATGGACTTAATAGATGTTTAAAGAGTGTTTTGCCCAACAATGTCAAAATATACATTCTTCTCAGCAGCACATGGGTGTTCTCTAAAATAACCATATACTAGCCCACAGAACATGCTTAACTAAATGCAAAGGAATTAAAATTATCCCATGCATGTTATCTGACCATAGTGCACTGAAACTGGAAATTAATGGCAAAAGAAACTGCAAGAACTACATAAAAATATGGAAATTAAATAACACTCTCCCAAACAACCAATGGGTCACAGATAAGATTAAACAGGAAATTAAACAACGTCTAAAATTAAAGGGACATGCATATACAACATACCAGAACCTGTGAGACACAATGAAAGCAGTCCTAAGAGAGAATATTAAGCAGTGAATTATCACATCAGGAAAACAGAATGAGTACAAATAAACAACCTAATGCTGAATCTCAAGCTTCTAGAAAAAGAAGAGCTTGTCAAGATCAAACTTCACAGAAGTGAGGAAATTATAAAAATCAGAGCAGAAATTAATGCAATTGAGACTAAAAAAGCAGTACAAAGAGTTAATGAATAGAAGATCTGGTTCTTTGAAAGAATAAAAAAATTGATAAACCCACAGACAACCTTATCAAAAAATGGAAAGGAGAAACTCAAATTCATGCAATGAGGGTTGAAAAGGCTAAAATTACTATATATCAGGTGGAAATTAAAAAAATCATGAATACCTACTTTAAAAATATTTACTCACATAGGCTGGAAGACACAGAAGAAATGGACAAATTCCTATAGACATGAATTACCAAGCTGAATCAAGAACATACAAAAATTTTGAGTAACCCAGTAATAGTTACTAAAATTGAAAATGTAATTAAAAACTTACCAACAAAGAAGAGCCCAGGTCCTGATGGATTCATGGCTGAATTCTATAAGAAATTTGGAAAAGATTTAATGCTAATATTCCTCAAGCTTTTCAATGAATTTGAAAGGGAAGCAATTCTTCCTAACATTCTTGGAGGCAAGTATTACTCTGAAACCCAAACCAAAGAAAGACCCAACCAAAGAGCAGAACTACAGGCCAATCTCCCTCATTAACATTGATGCAAAAATTCTCAATAAAATATTGGCAAGTAGAATGCAGCAAATCATCAAGAAGATTATACAACACAACCAAGTGGGATTGATCCCAGGAATGCAGGGATGGTTTAACATATGCAAATCAATAAATGTCATACACCACATCAACAGAGCCAAAGACAAAAACCACAGGATCATCTCTATAGATGCAGAAAGAGCTTTTGATAAAGTCAAATTTGTTAATGATAAAAAACCCTACAGAAACTTGGAATAGATGGTCTCTACCTCAATCTGATATAAGACATCTATGACAAACCAACAGCCAACATTATGCCAAATGGACAAAGCTGAAAGCTTTCACTCTAAAATTAGGAACAAGACAAGGATGTGCACTCTCACCACTCCTATTCAGTATAGTTTGGGAATCATTAGCCAGAGCAATCAAAAAGAGAGAAATAAAAGGAATAAGGTTAGGAAAGGAAGAAGTTAAAGTATCACTATTTGTAGATGACATGATACTCTACATGGAAGACCCTAAAAACTCCATCAAAAGACTACTAGAGATGGCTGGAGATTTAGCTCAGTGGCATAAGCACCACTTAAGTTCAGTCCCGGTAAAAAAAAAAAAAAAAAAAAACTAAACTCCTAGAGTTAACTAACAAATTCAGCAGTGTAGTTGGATACAAAGTCAACACTCAATAATCAATAACATTCCTGTATGCAAAAAACAACCTCACTGAGAGAGAAATATCCCAGTAATATCCAAAACAATGAAATACTTAGAAATGAACCTAATAAAGAATAAAAAAGACTTACATATTGAAAGCTATAGTACTCTAAAGCAGGGGATAGAAGAGGATGTCAGAAAACGGAACTATATCCCTTGCTCTTGGATGGGAAGAACCAACATTGTGAATATGGTCATACTCCCAAAACTCTTACACAGACTTAATGAAATTCTGATCAAAATGCCATTATCATACCTTACAGATCTAAAGAAAACATTCCTAAAATTCATTTGGAAACAGAAGAAACCTTGAATAGTAAACTCAATCTTGAGCAACAAAAGCAAGGCAGGAGGCATCTCATTCCCTGACTTGAAATTACACTATAAGCTATAGTGATAAAATCAGCATGGTACTGGCAAAAATAAACAAACAAACAATTAAAACAGGCCTAAGGGTCGATGGAACAGATTAGAAGATGCAAACACAGCTACAAAGATACTCAGTTACCTGATATTTGACAAAGGGGATAAACAGATTCACTGGAAGCAGGATAGCCTCTTAATAAATGGTGCTGGAAAAGCTGGCTTTCCACATGCTGAAGACTGAAACTAAACCCATGTCTATCACCATGCACTAAAGTAAGGTCAAAATGGATTGATGATCTAAATATTAAAACAGAAACACTAAATCTACTGGAAGACAAGGTAGGTAGAAATCTTGAAAACATGGGAATAGGCAAAGAGTTCATGAACAAGATGCAAAATGCACAGAAAATACTTCAAAGAATCCACAACTGGGATCTCACCTTATCAAAAGTTTTTTGCATTTCAAAAGAAATCACCAACCAAGTGGAAAGAAAACCCACAGAATTGGAAAGAATTTTAGCTATCTATCCCTCAGACAAAGACATATCCAGAACATATAAAGAATTGAAAAACATCAAGCCCCCAAAATTCAAAGACCTACTGCAAAAATGGGCATCTGAGATGAATACACATTTCTCAGATGAAGATATACAAATGGCAAATAAATACATGAAGAAATGTTCACCATCACTGGTCATTTGAGAAATGCAAATTAAAACAACATTGAGATTCCATCTCACTCCAGAAAGAATGGCTGCCATTAAGAAATCAACTGATACAAATGCTGGTGAGGCTGTGGGAGTGTAGACTGTTGCAAACACTGTGGAAATCAGCATGGAGATTCCTTTAAAAAGTAAGATTAGAAGTCCCATTCAATCCACCTATTCTCCTTATGGGTTTTTTTCCCAGAAAAACTGAAAATGTCATGTCACAGCAATATATGTGCACCCATGTTTATAACAGCACAATTTGTTTTGAAAATCAGTGTGGAGATTCCTCAAAAAATTAGGATTGAAAGTCCCATTCACTCCAGCTAATTCCCTTCTGGGTATTTTCCCAGAAGAATGAAAAATGGTATGCCCCAGCAATATATGTGCGTACATGTTTAGCAGCACAATTTATAATAGCTAAATCTTGGAAGCAACCCAATTGCTCATCAACCATGGAATGTAAAAAAAAAAATGTGGTATTTTTATACAATGGAGAATTACTCAGCTATAAAGATAAACTTGAAGCTTTTATAGGTAAATGGATGCAATTTGAGACCATACTTAAAAGTGAAATAAATCACTCGCATGTGAATTTGGAGTGTATCCCTAGTGTAAAAAAAAACTGAAAGGGTAAGATAAAAATGTACACTAGATATTGTGAAAATGAAAGGAAAAGAAAGTGTTTGAAAGGAAAGAACAACTGGGATAGGGGAAAGCAGAAAAGGAAAAGGGGAAAAGACTCTGTGTGTGTGTGTGTGTGTGTGTGTGTAGATATATAAGATAGATAACTGTACTATTAATCTCTGTTAGTTCATCAAAAAAACCAGTTTGTGCTTTCATTGGTTGTTTGATCATTTTTTCATGCCTAAATCTTATAATCTAAACAGCTACTTTGAAGATAATAATATGCAACAGATTAACTAGTGTTAATTTTTATTATTTTGTTTTGAAATTCTGTATCATTGTTTTTATTGTCTTTTGTTGTTGTTCTTTTGTTTTTAAAATAAAATTAAAAATCGAGCCAGGTGTGGTGGTGCACTCCTGTAATCCTAGCACTCGAGAGACTGAGGTAGGAGGATTGTTGTGAGTTTGAGACCAGGCTACAAAGTGAGCCCAAGCCCAGCCTGAACCACATAGTGAGACCTTACCTCAAAAAGAAAAAAAAAAGGTACTAAGGCAGGCAGGTGGCTTGTGAGATCTGTCCTTATGTGTCCCCTGGGCCCAGATGAAAGGTCCTTGAGTGTACATTTTAGAGTTATTTCCCTTCCAATCTATATCATAGTACTTACCTAGACTGGAGTAAAAATATGTGTTTGGTCAATAAATGAATCAAGATTTTAAGAAATTTTTAAACTTACATTTGGGTTTTAAATTGTTTTTTGAGTTATTACAGTAGCTGATTTAGACATTAGTTAAAAAATTTAAATAGGTTCTTCAAGAGGCAAGTAGATAGAAAAGACATTCAAATTTTGCCTGTCATAGGAAAAAACAATACTGACACACTGAAGGTTGCCCAGTAGTTAAGGAAGTGCTGTTCCTTAGGATGCTCCTAAACTCCTGTAACACCTCAAGAATTACCTGCCACTACAGTCTTTGTTGCCTGAGAAAAGAAGCACCCTATTATTAAAACCAGGGCTTGGTTATTCATGGACACAAGCAAGCAAGCCTAGTCTGGGAACCAGCACCATGCACAGGCTGCCAGTAGACTGGGAACAGCCAGACCCCAGCCCTTGCAGTGTGCAGGCTGGTAAGCAAGAAGTGCAAACCCCACACACACCTGCCAGCTTATCCAGAGAAACATAGGCTGTGATGATAGCTATTGAGGTGAGATGCAATTGGATGCCTGTGGTCTTTGGTGTTTCACTGGCACTGCAGGTCTAGGGCCAGTGGTCTGATCATAGATTCAGAGTATATCGGTACACAGTGTGGCATCTAGGGGGGAATCTTCTGAGGGTTGTTGATTTGTTGATTGTTGATTCCCCATGGTCTTGTGTGTTTTTTTTGGGGGGGAGGTTTATTTAGCTCACAGAATGTAGATGTTTCAGGTCATAATTGACTGGCTCCAAGGCAGGGTGGCAGAGAAGACAGGCATCTCAGTGGAGAGACAGTTCATGATGGGCAGAAGGCAGCAAAGCAAGCAAGGGACCTTAGCAGCTTCTTTCTACCCCTGTCCCCCACTTTTGGATTTTTTTTATTTAAAGAGAAACAAAAGCATGTAAAGGGTAGAGATAATACAGAATTTCAAAAAAAGGAAAGAAATCACTAGTTAATAAATTACATATTACCTTCTTAGAAATAGTTGTTCAAGTTATAAAATTAAAGCATACAAAGTAGATATTCAAACAGTGAGAGTGTAAACAGCTATGCATGCATGAGTCTCTTCATGTATTTCTCTCCTTTATGTATTACAGGGAAAAACAAAACTTAGCAAGACAAAACAAAACAAATTACTATAAAAACATGAAACCAAAAAGTGGTATAAAACCACAGCATTAGGTGATCTACAATGATTACTGTGTTGTTTCTTATTATCTTCAATAGAATGTCTATATCATCAGGCATAATTGAATATAGCAGTATAATTGAGTATAGCAGTAAATAACAATATTAGTAAAAATAAAACATTGTAGATGGTATAAAACTTCAAAGGCAGGTAATAATCAAACCATAGTGGATATTCTAGTGGATCTTGTCATCTTAAGTGCAGTTGTCTATACTCTCAGACTTGATACTATCAATTATAACAGCTTTGAATAAAATCTATCAATACAAAACAGTGATCCAACAAACCAGATTTTATTATGATCAGTCATGGTAAAACAGTGTAGGTTTTACAGAGCTTTAGATTGAGTTAATAGGAAATTAAGGATGATTACCATACTATATCCTGTTATTTTCAGGATTACTGTCTGTGCCCTCAAATCTAGTATGGGTAGAATGACTGGAACAGAATATAATACATCTAAGCTGAGTAGTGTGAGTAGTGTGAGTTTTAAATCCTGATGCACTATTAACAATATAGTGTATCAAGGCCATCTATGTTAGAGATTCTAGTCATCCTTCTTTGCCTCATTTCTGCTATGCTATTTTTCTGCCTTTATATAGTTTTCTCTTTCATTCTACTGCCTGCCCCACTCATTGAGGCTTTTCTGCCACTGTTCCTAACATCCTGGTATTTTGTTTTCTCTCTCTCTAGAATGTCCTCAGTATTCTCTGTAAGGTTGGATTGGTGGTCACAAACTCCCCCAGTTCCTCTTTGTCATGTAAGCATCTTGTTTCTCCCTTAATTTCTAGTGACAGTTTTGCAGGGTACATCAATCTGGGCTGGAGGTTATTTTCTTCCAGGGCTTGGAAGACTTCACTCCAAGCTCTTCTTGATCTGATGGTCTGTGTTGAGAAGTCAGCTGTGATTCTGATGGGCTTACCTTTATAGGTAATCTGTTTCTTTTCTCTGATGGCTTTTAATATTCCATTTTTACATTGAATTTCTGGTATCTTGATATGTCTGGGTGTAGCTCTGTTTTGGTTGTAGGTGGCTGGAGTTCTGCATGCCTCACATAACTGACTGTCATTTTCTTTTCCCATGCTTGGGAAGTTTTCCTTAATTATTTCCGTGACTAGCCTTTGTAATTCACTTGTATGTATTCCTGCTTCTTCATTCACATTTTTTATTCTTAAATTGTAGATTCTCTTGTCATCTTCTAGCCTTTGTATTGTTACTGCCTGTTTCCTTGTTATTTTTAAGAGATCTTTCCTTTCATGATCACACATTGCAAACTTGTCTTCAAGTTTTGATAGTCTATCCTTAGTTTCTTTTAAGGAGTTTTTCCAGCTTTCAATGGAGTTTTTAATTTCTTGGTAGTCTCTTTGAATCTGCTTTATGTATTCTATATTTTCTTTATATTCTTTATCAAATGTTTCTCTCCTCTTTTTGTGTTCCTCCTTTCTTCAATCTGTATCATTCTGAGAGATGCTTCCTGAGAGCATTTCGTTTATTACTCTACTCATATCTTGCTTTACCTGATTTAATATTTCAGTTTTGAGCTCATCTACAAGGTCTCAAAGACATCTCTTAACATCTCTTAATGTCCATTAAAGCCATGTCTGATGCTGTATGTTTGCTGTCCTCAGTATCCCTTGTTTTTCCCTCTCCTAGATCAGTGCTCTCAGGGTTCTGGGCTGGGGGCCTCCTCCTGCCTCTCTCTCCTGTCATGGTCCTGGCTTCCTCCACATGGGTTACAGTGCAGGTCCCAGCCCCCTTCCCTGTTAGCCAGGTTTCCTCTGAAGCACGCTGGCAAGGGACCTCCGCTCTCTCCTGCCTGCTCTTGTCACTGAGGTATAAGCAGGGGCTGCATATTCCTACCCCTCCCCACAGGGCCAGCCAAACTTCAGGGGCCTTCACCTGGTTAGTGCGTGCTCGGCACAGGGAATCAATTTGGGACGGCTCATTGGATCCCAACCAGGGGAGCAGCCCAGTCCAAGCAAATCCCATGAATCTGCTCTGGGGAGGGAGCAACCAACTAAAGTCACTTTCACTCCCAGTTCAGGCTCCTCCTGCCCGATTCCAACATGTCACCCATTTGGTCATGCTCTTCCCATGGGGGGGGTCTCATTCCCAGGACTGACTGTGGATTAATGAAAGTCCCTTTGCTGGCTCTGCTCACCATTGGGTTCACCATCCCCCGACTTCAGCACTGCTGTGGTTTCTTGAGTGGCAGTGGGATCGAGTTTGGGTGGCTCTGCCTGCCGGGGAGGATTCAAGCTGGTGCAAACTTGGCAGGCCACCGTGAAAATGCTGTGTCCTGTAATTTTTAGCTGTTTCAGTTGTAGTCCCAAAGTATTTGACAAGCTTTTTTACATTTTAATTTCTTCTTGTGTCAAGACGATCCATCTCCCTCTGTCTGGGTCTCTCCAGGGTATTTTATTCTGGCATATGAGTTGTTTCACCCAGATGGCTCTGTATTTTTTTGCTCACTGATTGGCCATCTTCCACTTTTTCTATGGTCTTATTTTGAAGTCCTATATCATATTCATTGTTTTTTTGGTTGGGTTTTGTTCTCTATTGTTTTGTTTGATTATGTCAACTCCGATGGCAGGAGCTGCTATTTCAAAGATAGCAAGATATATTATGGTAGTAATTTTTGATTTACTATTGGCTTGTGTTGAAATCCTTTGTTGTATTCATTGTTTTTTTGTTTGTTTGTTTCTATTCTATTCTGTTCTGTTTGATTTTTACTATGTTTGAACTTATTTGCAGCTATTTTGAAGACATCAAAAGGCATTGTGACATTATTTATTTCATAATATTTTGAAGTCTTGTATTTTTTACACTGGTTTGTTTTGATTGGTTTTAGTCTGTTTTACCCTCTTTAAAATTAAAAAAAAAAACCCAAGGCTTCCTCTTTTCAAGGTTTTTGAGAAAATTTCAGTTAAGACTTTTTTGTAAGAGTTTCTTTTTTCTTACAGTTTTTTAAAAGCAGCACCTATAAATCAAACAAATAAAATCCTCCCATTCTTATTTTAGAAAATCAACAATTTGTAGGAATTGCATTAAATCTATAGATACTTTTGGGTAGTGTGATCATTTTAGTAGTGTTAACTCTTCTGGTCCATGAATACAGGATATCTTTTCATCTTATGTATGCATGACCTATAATGTTCTATACTTTTTGTTGTAGAGTTCTTTCATTTTCTTGGTTAAGTTTATTTCTAAATACTTTTGTAGCTATTGGTTTGCTTTCTTAATTTCTTTTTCAAAAAATTCATTATTAGTGTAAAAAAATGTCATTTGTTGTTTGTTGATTTTTGTATACTGTAACTTAACTGAATTTGTTTGTAAATTTTAAGATTGCTTTGTTGAAGTGTTTAGGCCCTTCCCTTCCTTTCTCCCCTCCTTTCCATTTCCCTCCCTGCTCTCCCTTCCTAGCCTGGCCTTGAACTCACTATGTGGCCCATACTGGCCTCAGACTTTGGATCTGCTTGCCTTGGCTCCTTGGGTATTGGGATTGCATGTGTACTACCACATCTGGCTTACTTAGGTTTTTCAATGTGTAAAATCAAGTCATTTGAGGCTGGACTTGCCTAGCATGTTCAAGACCGGGTTTAATCTCTAGCACTGCAGAATAAAAAGAGTGAGAGCAAGAGAAAAAATGTTTTGGCATCTGCAAACATAGATAATTTAACTTCATGTGGCAGAAACATGAACTCAAAGGATCTAAAGTCTGACAGGAGTGAGAAACCTTTAAAGGAGGATATAAAATATCAATAAAGTTTTCCTTATAAAAGAAAACTTTGTTCTAACTTTAGAAATGTTTCTGGGAAGTAGTAGAGATTAAAAAAAAATTGTCTGTTTAGGTAATTTTGAAATTGAGTAGGAACATCTGAATTTTTTACTAAATACATTCTAAAAAAGGGCACAAAGATGATTATGTGCAGAAAAAAAGGCTGTGTGAGGACACAGCACAACAGTGGCCATCTGCAAGCCAAGAAGAGAAGACTAGGTAGAAACTAAAACTGGTTTCACCTTACCTTGGGTATCTAGCCTACAAAATGTGAGAAAATAAATTGCTATCGTTTAAACCACACAATCTGTGATGTTTTGTTATAGCAGCCATAGCAAATTATTACAGTAAGGTAACAAACACAAGTGTAATACATTTTTTAAAATTCAACTTGGTTTAAGTAAAGGTTTTAAGGAGTAAAGATTTCACCTTCATTTACTTATAAAACTTTATGTTTTGACCAATCTTTCCAAGCCAAAGATCTTCAATCAAAATCAATGGGTAAGGTTCAGAATCTTATGTACTATATTCAAAGAAAGAAACAAATTATAAACCACAATTATTTGCTGCTAAAAATTATCTCATATGCTATGTAATTTAAATTCTAAAAGCCATATTAATGACTGTTAAATGGCAGTTCCATATGCAGGATGACAGAATTTAAAATGTGACTGCTCTATGTAAGAGTGAAAGGAAATTTCCAGTTTCTAGACCCTGGTTTGGTGTGAAGGTCAGCATTCTTAAGTAGGAAATTTGCATTAGTGTCTGGGTATTACAAGAGCTGCATAAATTACCTACGCAATGGCTAACTCTTTCAGAGGACCCTATAGCCAATGTGGTGTGTGTGTTTGCAGTGTGTGTGGGTGCTTTCTATTTCTTTGTCAACAAAATGTGTTGTCAGGTTTTATTCTACACTTTCCCCTTAAGATAAATGTTGTTTTTAAATATATTTATTTTCTGTGATATCCTCTAACATGATTGTTAGGCATGGCTTGAACTTAATAGTACTTTGAATCACAAAGATATGAAGACAGTACAATGTGACTGCTTTGCTGAAATGGGAGGAGTCTTTGCAGGGTAACCTAATGATACGCATTTCCGTAAGAATTTTAATAATTAATTCAATAAATTGGAATCAATGCTGTATGTTAGCAGTTGATGAATAGATAAATCTTACCTAGTAGACTGAAAATGGCATATATTTACATATTTATAGAGACTCAGGGATCTTGATAGAAAGATCTTTTTTATATTATGATAGACATCTCTAATTATGGGGATTTTTCTCAAAAAAGAATCTCACTTGGAATCAGTGTTAAATTTGGCTCTTTTCCAAGATGAAATCTTGAAGTTGACAAAATCAGTTTTTCATGTTTCCCCCTGTCTCCTGGATTATTTATTGTTTACTATGTGAAGTTAGCTTATTTGGGAGCTCTCCAGTTTTTTGAACTTTCAGTCTCTTTCTTGTATTAAGATTTGACTATAATGTATGCTATTCCCTCTTGCTGTTTAAATTTCTAGTTAATAAACTCTTGCCAAAATATTAATGGGTTATTATTGGAATTTTAGCCTTTCTGCATGCCATCTTGACAATATTATATATTAAATGAGACGGGTGAATGTAGGTACTTTGACTCCATGGTAAATTGCAAGGGGTGTGTGTGTGTGTGTGTGTGTGTGTGTGTGTAGTGTGCTATGGAGCTTTACTTTCCTCTAAAATCCTATTCCCATGAAGCTGTCTACATGAAGCTGTCTACTCTCCCACCCTTTGTGCAGGCTTTGCTTACAATCAGAATATTTCATTCAGGAAATGGTTATTGGACATAAAGGATCCTACTTGTGGATAGAAAGGACAGCTACACACACATTGTAGGGAGCCACTTTTCAGGCACCATTTTATAAGTCATATGCCTGGTCTGTCTATTAAAACCAGTATAAATATCTGAATCAGGTACACTCAGCCTTAATTTTTGGAATGGGATTTTAAAATATAATTGGGCTATTTGAAATACCCATGTCAGTCAGGATAGGGAATAGTTCTATAATAACAGCCCCCAATATTGTTATACTAATGTTTATTTGTCTGTTGCATTATATACCCATTGCTCCAAATATCTAGGATCTTTACCCCAAATATCCTTCTACCAGGATCTATACTTGGAAAACTGCTTTGTATCAAATATTGTCAGCCACCATGACAGAGGAACAAAACAGTTTACACCAGCCACTCAACACTTAATTCAGAAGTATCTTAACATTAATTCCATTCATCAATTATTGTCTAAAATTGGTCATAAGTGTCATCCAACGACAGAGGTCTTAGAAAATCCATTCCTATTTTCTTGCGTCTGTAAGAAAATGTTTACATATTTGGCCAACAGCGCCCAAAACTAACACAGTACCCAAAAGATGCTTTTATTTTGGAATTTTATGAGGACAAGGATATTGCATGTATATCTTGAAAGAGCTGTATTTGTGTTTTTAAATAATTATGTTAGTCATAAATAAATGTATAAAAATTATAAATAATTTCAACAAAAGTAACAATAGAAGTGTTTCTCTCTTAAGCCTTGTTTGGATGATCTTTATCTTATTCTGCACTACACTGGTGTTTTGGGGATTATTTTGCTTGCTTGTGTGTGTGTGTGTGTATGTGTGTGCATTATTGTCTGCTCCATGTCAAACTTTCAGTTTTAATGAGTTGATACATCAATTACAAAAAGTTCTCAGTTTTTACCTCCAACTGGTGAAACTATAATACATTGAAACTCTCTGCCTTAATTATACAGATTTACACTGAACTTATATTATTCTGATTATTTTCCTTTCTATTCCATATTGCAAAGGTGGGACAAGAGAAAGTGGTGGAAGTACAATGCCCTTCGGAACAAAAGATAACCTAATATTCCATGTCCAAGCACTTAAAAGCTTCTGTTGATCACTCTCTTGGTGGTACAGAGTGAGGGGTGAGGCAAAGGAATTCTACTTATCCTCTTTAGACAAGAACAGGTGCAGAATGAGTTAGTTAATGAGCAGATGAAAGGCCAGCATGGGCTGCCAATCACCAGGAGTGATTATAAGTAGTTTCTGGTTACCCTCACTCTCTACTCCCTCCCATCACCAAACACGTTTGGTAAAAACTTTAGTGTTTATTTTCAACTAAAATTCACTCACGTAGATTGAAAAAGAACTATAAAAATAGTTTAAATTAATATTAATAGTAAAGAAACTTTAGAATAAGTCAGTTTTCTTTTTCTCTAATAATTCATTTGAAAAAATATGCATCCATTCAGATTTCCTCTATCTTTATTATATTTGTTCAGAATAAAAACTTGCAGCCACTTGATGTGAAATAAATAAGATGTATTCTCAATGCCTTCTTAAGATATTGCATTTAGCAAGGTATGGTGGTTCATTCCTGTAGTCCCAACACTGTAAGAGACTGAAGCAGCAGGATTACAAAGTCAAGCCCACTTTGAGCAATTTGGATACTTAGTGAAAGCCTATAAGGAGAAAAGTTTTATTCAGCTCACTGTTTGAAATTTCTAATTCAAGATTGAGTAGCTCTCTGATTAATCAAACTGCAACTGGCAAGGGTGGAAGAAAGAGAGAGGCAGAGATGAAGGTTCCGTAATCCCTAAGGGGATGACCCCTAAGACCTCGGGACTTTTCACTAGGCTGCACCTCTTACTGATGGAAATAACCAGTTATCATGGAGAGACCTCATGATGTTACAACCAGACCATAGCAGTGGCAGGGAAAGCTTGGGCAGCCATGATTTAAAGTGACTTTCCAATAGTACAGGAGGCAGAGGAGAAGCAAGATAGGAGTTGACTATTGAAGGGGGCCTGGGAACCTAGCCTGTGACACCAAGGGACAGTCACATTAGCTATCAGTAAGTCATCACCCCCCAATTCATCTTTGAGTGGGTTGCTTTGAATGACTGACAAGCAACTTGAACTACATCTATTTTTACCAAGATTAACTTCATCTTAGAAGCTGACTTTTAATAAAATGATATCCATCTATCAAAAAGTGGAGCTGGAAGATGATATTTACTCGTGTCTTCAAAGCATCAATCTTTCTCACAACTCTCATTCCACTTGTGAATGGTACAACTGGTTTCCAGGAACAGCAGCATCTGAGGCCATTCTAGTCCTGTAAGCCAGTGTCTGATCCAGTTGTGGCTCTGGAAGTGCAGGTGGGCCAGGTGTGACTCCTGGTCTAGATGCCTCAAGGGTCCTAACCTTGATCTCACTTTCATGTGCCCTTCCATACTGAGCACATCAGCAGGTTGTGGACCTCAAAGATCACTGGTATAAAGTCCTTTTGCTTTGCAAGTGTCCCCATCTAAAAGACTTTACAAAAGCCATGCCCAGTACCATCAGCCAGGGAGGGACAAGGATGTACACCTTGGCAGTTGCCAAGAGCCCCTTGAGAAACAGACAAGAGACCTGTCATGAGCAAGGCCAGAGCCAGGCTTCTCATTCATTCACTCATGCAGCAAATACCTGCTGTGTGCCTACACTGTTCTAGACAATGGAGACCCACCAGGTCCACAAAATAGCAGAATTTCCTCTGGGTTTTAGTTCTAGTGGCTGGAGCCATAATAAATACATAAGATAAATCAATATAGTATTTAGCATCTGAGATAGATAAAATGCTCTAGAGAAGAGTGGTAGGAGTGTGTGTGTGTGTGTGTGTGTGTGTGTGTGTGTAAGGGCAGCAAGATTGAGGTGGAGTCTGAGGCAGGCCTGCTCCTGTATTTTGGTTCCTAAGTCACCCAGGAAGTCCCTTGTCCATGCAGAGCTATGCACACATATGGCAGGTGGAGAAAGACAGGAGCTTCCATCCTTGCTCCTGAGCACCGGTCAGAGGAACCTGTGAATATAAATAAATATTTTAAAAAGAGTTGGAGATATCTCTCAATGCAAAGGCTCTGGATTCAATCCCCAGTACCGAAAAAAATCATTGCATTTAATATAGTTAGAAACTTATGACACAGTGGCATACAGAGGGGGAATTATTTTCAAATTCCCAAATTCATCAAGAATATTTACAAATCCTTGTATCAGTTATGCCTTTTTGTTTATTTACTTCCTTTCTTAAAGAATCGTACGTATTATATAAATAAGGGCTCAGTTTTTAGAACAACTTTCAGAGACAGCAAGACATTTAATTAATAATTTTACATGATATCTATGTCATCTTAGAAATAGAAATAGGATATGTTGTTAGCTTCCTGTCACTATGACAAAATTCCTAAGATAATTAACTTATAAAGAGAAAGGCTTCTTCTGGCTTTTGCTTTTGGAGTTTAAGTTTGTGATCAGTTGGTGCACTGTCTTGGGCCTATGGTAAGGCAGCACAGCATGGTGGCAGCAGATGCCTACATTAGGATCCAGGGAGCAAAAAACATGAAAGAGGAAGTGTCCCAGATCCCACAGTCTCTTCCAATGGCATGCTCCCAGTGATCTAAGGACTTTCCATTAGTCACCACCTCTTGAAATTTCTACCACTTCCAAATAGAGGCACCTTAGAGACCAAGCCTTGAACACCTGGATTTTGTGTGACAGTCAACCTTACAGCACACAGTTACTCAAAAGTCAGCACTCTTGTAATTTCTATTATGAACATTTCTTAACATTTTTTAACCCTTCACAAACATTGTGTCATGAAAAATTAACATATATTCAATAGTCATATAGGAATTGGTCAGTACTAGAGAAATCAGTGATACAACTTGCTTGGTGCATAAAAACTAGCCTGTTTCCCTATACACTCAGAAGCACCTAGATGCCTTTTCACCCCTGGGCAGTACTTCCTGGCACTCTATGACTAAACAGACCAAGGCCACTCCCCAGGCCTGTGAGCATATGTGTAATCAAAACTCCACTGCATTGTGGGACAACCTATCATCCTAGAAGAAAAAGGCCAGATTGTGGATATAAATAATTGAATGCCAAACCCTGGAAGCCAGTCCTGGGCTAGTGATCTTTCTGGCACAATAAGCTTATCAGGAGAGGCACCTCAAGCTCTAACCCTTCTCAGCATTCCTGTGCGAAGCATACTGATGAATCAGGTGAGTCACATGATCTGTTCAATAGGAGGCATTGTTTTTCTGCCAGTTTCCCTGTGGGAGCTCAGTCAATATTAATTGAATGAATGAATAAAGTGACATAAAGAATGTGGTAGATGATACTGAAGGACTGGCCCTTCAATGGTCATATGGCCCTACTGGCACACAAACAATAGAATCTTTGGAGGTATTTACTTTTCCTACCTTATGGCTTTGCAGCTGACAGTATGACTTTCTGTGAAAAAAAGTGACATTATATTTTCTGCCAACATTTGCTCTTTTTTGATATTAAATAGGCCTATGAAATTGGTTTCTTCATGTAGCATTTTAGGTAGAAAAAGTGAGAGAATAAAAGGTATACTCTGTCACTTATTTGCAAACTTTCAAGAACTATCCCTTAATCTAGGCCATTATTTTTTAAAAATAACTTGTAGTTATAGTATTTAATTTGCAGAAACAATAACCATATTTATTTTCATATTAATCTAATGCTATATAGTATTTTAAAAAATTATTTCATTACAATAATAAATATCACCAGTATAAATACATTTAGGAAGAGAACACACTGACACTTGTTCGGCAACATTAATGCAACAAATCAGAGCAGAAGTATGAGAGGTGTGTTACAGAATAGTTGAAAATATTTTACAGTACTGAGGGCCTTAGTGTACTTTTCAGAGGGAATAAGAGGATCTATAAAATTCAGCCAGCCAGTTGAGTAGATGTAGGTGAAAGTTACTCCTCCCTGTACTGGCTTTGTGCTCCCTGGCCCTGGCTGGTGAGAAAAGCCAACTCTTTCTTCCGAGGGAGAGTTGCATAGTCACATAGAGATTCCCTGATAGACCCCTCTCATTTTGTGTGACCTGTATCTCTATTCTTGACTGTCACTTGTAATCCTCTAACATCCCCTAAAAATCCTATATTCACCTCTAGTTTCTCAATGTTCAGAATCTTCCACCTTTTGGTATCATATTTCAAAATAAGACACAAAATGACCACACAGTGATTTTGTCTTCCATATGGTTCCAATCTAGTTCACATGTCTTTTTATCCAGTAAACTCAGGGTGATGCCAATATAGCTTCCTCTGGTCCTGTTGACATGAGGATACTGCAGTTCTCTTAGAAATCCATCTGTGTGTCCCAAGTCTCTTAACACATTTCAGAATTTTGCAAGTTATTCCCGTACAAGTCTATCCCACAATGCTTGAGAAGATGGAAGAACTCATCCCTTCTTTTAGAGAACTCACAGAGTGATAATAGCCCTCTTAAAAATATATCAACATCAAATTTCCTTTCCTTTTCTTGCATCTTGTCTATTCATATTTCTGATCTAGTAGGGGGAGCCTTCAAGACTTAGAAAGAGTTCCTCATCATTTCCTCTCATTTCCTTTATAAATTCTAAAGGTGAGGGGTTTTCTCACCCTTATTCTTGCTATCTAGTCTATTGACACATAAGTGAAAATTTGGAAAGGAAGATTCCTGTTTTAATAACCTGCTAATCAATTTTTTATACAATGCTTCTAATACAGATTAAAGTGACTACTGCCTCTAAACAAACAAATTGTCAAAAATGCCTTAAAAATATATGACAAATCAAGGCACATTTGTAATTGAGACTGTTCCCTAAGTCAATTCTATTAGACTTATATAATTTTCTTCTTATACAAATTCTGCTAACCATTCAAGAATCCTTGAAATTCACATAGAGGAAGTCATTAAAAATAATGTTCACAAATAAAAACTATAGTTTCATGAAAAGCAACATAACTTTAGAGGTAACCCTCAATGGAAATTCTTGTGTCTTGACGGTCTAGAACTAGCTTTTTAGACATATATTCTTCTTGGTGTTATTCCTCACCCAGAACACTGAAAATCTTTCTAGGATGCCCAACAGGCTGACACATTCTCTCCTTCCTCTTTGGAACTGCACACAGAAAGTCTCATAGAATTATGTTAGTACAAAGGAACAGAAGACAATGTCAAGAGTGAAGATAAACCAGTCATATCAAGTATGAGATCACAGAAAGACAAAAGTAGTCCAAAATCCTACCATGTTCTAACATAATTCCCAAAATGTCATTTTCAATTTCTGAATTGAGGACCTTTTCCTACTGAGACCTACTGTCACCTCTGCTGTGCTCTGTTGGCATGAGCTGCTGCCATGTGGTGGTTATTTGCCTCCTGTTGGCAAAATTGCTCCCACATGGTCCACTCTGCCCCCATGCATGTGCTCCTCCCCCGTTAGGATGCTTGAATTGGCCCACTTACCTTGCTTTTCCATAGCCTGACCACTTATGCTGAATTAAATTCTTGGCCTGCTCCCTCGGATCCAGTGACCTTATTGTGCACCTGTTCAGGGGAAAGCACTAATGTGTACAGGAGTCTTTTGGTTGCAAATGATAGAAAGACAGCTTAAATTAACTGTGCCGAAAGGTTGAGCTTATTGGTTCTGGAAAGATAAAAGTATAGCTGGTGCTATAGAAAGCAGGGACCTACCCCACCAGGACTCCATCCTTCCACCCCTTATGTCTGCCTCTCTAGCTTCCTTCCTTCCATCTATTGACTTTCTTCTTCATAAATGTGACCAAGAGCATACCCATATGGATTTCAAAGTTTAAAAAAGCCCCCATCTCTTTCAATTCTAGTGAGGAATAGAAAATTTGGGAGATTTTGCCCAAGTTATGAGCCCATCTTCTGGGTCAATCCCCAATACCCAATAGGCAGAACCCATTGTGGGAAGGACTGTGGTGTTTCCAAGAAGATGGCAGTTTTCTGGGCAATCTAAGGACAGGTGTCCACCAAATACTAATTGTGACATTAATGGGTGGAGGTTAATTCCACATTCTGACTTCAGAACTCATTATAGGCAACCTCATCAGTAAACTCTAAATTTTGTTTCATTTTGTATTTTGATATTAGTCCAGGCTGACCTTGTACCCTGTAGGCAGCCCAAGATGGCCTTGAACTCATCTTCCTTCTGCCTCAGCTTCCTGAGTGCTGGGATTACAGGGGTGTGCTAACATCTGATGTTAAACTTCTGTTCTTACACTACACTGCTAAAAGAAAGAACAACCCTTAAAGCTGGATTGTAACAGGCCATACTCAAAAAGAAAAAACCCTTATATTGTTCAGAGCTCATTATAACTTGACTTGTA
Organism: Hydrochoerus hydrochaeris; assembly: GCA_004027455.1. Taxonomy (NCBI): domain Eukaryota; kingdom Metazoa; phylum Chordata; class Mammalia; order Rodentia; family Hydrochaeridae; genus Hydrochoerus; species Hydrochoerus hydrochaeris. Next base: position 82,127 of record PVLA01006536.1, read on the forward strand.
AGGGAGTTAGGAAAGTTGGTAAAGCTATGTAGTACAAGTTAGAGCATTTATGGGATCTCCATATTTTGTTAATTTTCAATTTTATTTATCAAATTTTCTCCTCATAAAAATCCTGCAAAATTTGAAAACTCATTGAAAATGGCATAAAGAACCACTTATAAATTGAAAATATACATCTTCAAGAAGACAACAGTGAAAATTAGCGATGACCTAATGTCAGGTATTCTGTTGTGCATATGCTGTCAGAGTCCAGTCCCACACAGTCCTGGATTCTGACTTTCCCTTCTCTCGGAGCAAGAGCCACAGTTTGATTAATCAGAAGATTTTTCAGTTTACACCTTTATGGTTAGTGACACAATGTACAACAAAGGCAAATAACTATAGAATTTCAATTATATTTAATGTCATGCTTATAATGAACATAATCAAACACTACTTCCTTAGAAATAGACTTCATTTCAGTTATCAATTTTTAACTGTAAAATTAATACATACAATTGCATTAATTTTTCAATTGTTTTTTTTTTCTTCTTGGGGTATATCCTTATGACTATTAATTGTGATATGTTAACTTGACTGGAAAAAGAAGTCCCTAGCACACTAACAAAGTTCAGTTCTGGATATATCTGTGGAATGTTTCTAGGTATGATTGAAAACTGAGAAGGGAAGACCCACCCTGATTGTGGACAGCACCAATTAGTAGGCATATTGTCTGCATGGAATAAAAAGGGAAAGGAGGAATGTATGCACATTTTTGTAGAGCTCCAGTCTGCTGGAGTGGCTGTAACGTTTAGCCATGCATCTTATTTCTTCAACCTTCCAATGCAGATTTGCACCTGTGACTCTCCAGTGAGCTTCAAAGCCTTCAGCTTTGGACTGGTGCTACCTCTGTGATCTTGTTTGTTCTGTTGCTTCCATCTTCTTGGGCTGAGCACTACTGGATCCTCCAACTCTCCAGCATGTTGGTGACCAATGTGAACTTTCCTGTCTTTGACCCTATGAGTCTACCAAATAAATCTCCTATCCTGACTATACATATATTTTCTATCAGTTATGTTTCTCTGGAGAGCTCTAACCAATATAATCCTGTAACAATTCTTGTTAAAGGATTTATAGGTGATAGGCTTTCTGCAGATTTGCATACCTGGAAAGATTTTACTCTGTCTTCATATTTGAATGAGAGTCTATTTTTACATAAAATTCAAGACTTAAAGGCATGTCCCCTCAACTCTTTGAAAGAAATGCTCCAAACACTCTACTGTTTTCAATGATTTATTAGAGAGTATAATTCTACTGTAAGTAATCTGAATTTTTTTCTCTTCTCGTTTTTAGAATTTTAGGCCTGATGTAATTATGAAATATTTTACAATGAAATTTTTTCACTATCATTGTTGTTTATATTATGTTTGTTCCTTGGTGAATCTTTCTAATTTTAGGACTTAGTCTATAGACCTACAAGTTTTCTGGCTTTTATGTCATCAAGTATTTTTTTCCTCTGTAATCTCTGTATTTGGAATCCCTAATGGGTGAATATTACCTCCCAAGTATTATTCTTCATTTGTTTTATTTTGTTTTCACTCTTCTTTTCTTTTCTTCTTTTCCTTTCCTTCTTTCCTTTCCTTTCCTACTTTCCTTCCTTTCCTTTCTCTTTTTTCTTTTTCTTTCTTTGTTCTTTTGGTTTTAGGCTTGTGGTACATTCTGGGTTGAGCTGTTGGTACAATGGTTCAGAAAACTAATTTGTTTTATGATTGTGAATGTTTTGCTATTTACCTATATTTGAATGATTACTTCGTTTTCATAATGTCTCATTGGTTCTTCTTCATAGTCAGTCACTCACCCTAGTTTTTTGAATTAACATTCCCCTTATCTCTCTGATACAAAATTGATTAATGTAATAATTTATACTACTTCCACTACTATAAAGTCTTTCACTTGTCTACTTTCTGACCTTTTTTCTTTTTAAAGAAAAGCCATCCTTTTTTGGTGTTTCTCAACCTGTAAGACTATTGTTATCTTTCTAATGTTTGTTTTGGTAGCTGATCTTTGTGAGACTTTCTGCCATTTGCATAGCATGGTGGGACAGGGCAGCTACCCTGTTTCCAGCGAGAGTGAGGGAGGAGTGATCTGTGGCACTTGGAGTAGAGATGCTCCTGATTCCTCGAGGACATCATGACACTTGACAATTGCTTTGTCACTCCATCCAAAAGCCTACACTCCCTGCCCCTGCTGGAGAAGAATGTTCCTGCTATGTGTATATATGTGCGTCTGTTATGGATGTGGGGAGTTATCAGTCTATCTGCACGGTGGACTTGCCAGTTGCCTTGGATCTCCTCTGCCCTGCTGCTAACTCACTCTGGCTGTGAAGTGCTCTTGGCACTACTCCCGTGTGTATTCTGATGAGTGACTTTGCAATTTAATGTTATACTATGTGCTTTCCAGGTTTCAAGAATTCATCAGTTTTTTACCAAGTAAATGTGTTTCATAATTTTATCATGCATGTACATATTTAAATGCATATTTTTAATTACTTGTATAGGCTGCACATGGGTGCAGTGTTTACTAGTTCTCCATCATACCATTCTGAAACCAGAACTTTATTCTTTTATTTTTAAGAAAGTATTTATTGAGCCAACTATGTGTCAGACATAGCTTGGTAAGGAATTAAAATAGTGCCCCAAAAGGTCCTTTACTTCTCTTCATAGAACTTTTGAATGCCTCTTTAATGCAGAATTCAAATTGGGAAGCCAAAGAAGAGAGAAAACATTGAGTTTAGGGAACACTCAGTAATCAGCTCAAAAGGTCAGATCAATTATAGCAAGCCAAGTAAAGTGTCAAGAAAACAGACAAAAAGTGAGACAGAATCAAGAAAAAAATCAAAATCTAGTCCTCTGTCATCTTCACAATCCTCCAATGTTAATGTGATCATATGCCCCAATTTCCTGAGATGGTTCTGGTATATGTCTGTTTCCTGATGTATGTGATAACAGCATCACTTTCGCTTTCAAAAGTGAACTAGTTTGGGTCATAGGATTGTTCTAGTATGATAATGTGGGGAAAATCAGTGAATATCTCTTGATATGATAATATGTGCAGCTATTTGGACAGTAGAGAACAGGAGTAGGAAGTCACTATTCATTTATTTATTTATTCATTCATTCATTCAACAAAGGTTTACTGAGATTCTCTACATGTCAAGCACCAGGCTAAGTACAGACACTCATGGATATTTCTCTGGACAAAAGATTCACAGATTTACAAAGCTATTTCTTATATGATGTCTCTCCATTTTTTTCTAGTTCAAGGACCTGAAAAAACATTGTAAACTCTCTACCCACTCAATTATATACTGACAGGTAAGTATTAAGTTATCACACCCTCATTTAAAAAGAAAGATTAAATACTTTTCTATGAAACAAGAACAAAGCAGGGGGCTGTGTGGTTAATAATGAATTTGAAGTCATTGGATGGCTAGTTTGTAATTAAGCAAGCAAAACAAACTACTAAAAAATTATCTAAGTCAATGATTAACATAGTTTTAAATTCAAAGGATAATTTCATTCCTTTCTTAGGCACAGAAATAATGCATATAACAGATCGATCGCTTGTAATTTTCTGCTTATTATGCACAAAACTTCTTCATCAGATTCCCCACTCAGCATGCACATTGCCACAAAATCAAAAGCAAAAAGCAAGGTGCAACCTGCAGCTGCTGTTATTCTTTACTTTTTTTAAAAAAGAAATCCCATTCCTTTAAAGAGCTTGAATAACAACTGTTCCTTTGTTACTTTATTTAGATAAAATTTTTCAGGAAATTCTCCTCTCATTTCCTAGAAATCAGTATTCCTAGAAAGACTCTCATTCTAAACCCCAGGGGTATCTTTGGAAATGTCAGGAGCTTGTTAAATGGTGTGAAACTCATAGCTTATTTCTTATAAGCTTTGATATGGAAATATCAGAGTAGATATATAAAGAAAAAAATTCAATCGCAATAGAAATGCATTGTTTATGATGTCACCCATAGTCATGTAATTCCTCCCAAAGACTCAAAAGGCACTGATTGATCTTACATGGGTACTTTTTTCTCTTTATAGATTATGATTCTTGCCTTGCTCCCAGATTTTGCAAAGATATAATTAAAAAGAAGTGAGTGTAGAAGGGTAATACAAATTTGTCTTTATTGCTATAAAAAGAATTCAAAGTTGATGATGGTCAAAAGGATTATCAAGGTAAATATAAATGCTCTCGATCATATAAGGATATTAAATAAACTATGTGCACTTTCCTGTTTCTGTACATAATTACAAATCCTAGGCTTCTTTCTTGTTGCCTTTATAACATCTCTCATCACCTCTTAGTTAACAGTATCATGACCTACCCTGTTATCTAATTAGAACATTATAAGTCAACTTCTTTCACTTTTTGTATCCAGTGTTTAAATCTTTCAATTTAACCCCTACAGATGGCAAATTCTACCTTCCCTTTTCCTGCTGCTGGGACACCACATTATCCAGTACCTTTTATATTTCCTTCGTCAATGACTACAATTTTCCTTGCAGTTTCAGAGTTTCACTTAAGCTGCTTCTGCTATGAGGATATTCCTAAGATTATAAAATCATGTTTCTCTCTTTGCTTAAGTCTTCAGCGGTAGCCTTAGGGTATCAAGCAATGATCCTGGCCCACATTCTCTTCCCACCCTCAATATCCACTCAATATCCATCCATCCCAGGGCCTGCCCCACACCGAGAGTGTACTGAAGGGTACGTGCCACACACAGGTCTCCTTGATTTTGCACTTTCCTATAAATCTAGAAAACATTTCTGCTACTTATCTACCTTAAACATCTCTTTGAATTTTTCATGACCCTTTTTAGCTCTCTCCTGTGAAGCTATCACTGAGTTTCTATGACAGTTATTTACTTGTTTTTCTGTACCCATTACCCTTTATAATTGACTTCATTACAGTGCATATTACATACTATATTTATTTGTATCTTCCATAAGACTGTGGGAATCACATTCTTTTTTTATTATTTAAGCTCCATTCAGTGTTTAGCAAATGGTATGTTCCTTAAATATTCACTGAATAAATTACTAAACATTTCTTTGCTAAATGATACAATTTATGAGAGTTAATAAAATTTTTATCTCTAAACTAGTTCAAGGAAATTTCCTTTTTTGTTTGATTCTACCATGCTGGAATGTATTTATGTGTGTAGATAATCCGTGTAGATTTCCCTACTGCCTCATAGCACTGAATAAAATAACAGCCATGATATTTGAACAGTGCCCTTAGGGCCAAGATGAGGGTCTTTGAGAAAATGAGGGTAAGAAGGGCATCAGAGATAAGCTAGAGCAGTCTTTTCTCAGGAAACCCCAAATCAATATGAAAACATGGTATTCTAGGGGTTGGCAGTGCTTTTCCCAATAACCTGCATCTGTTAGACTCACCTACACACAGGAAAGGTTAATAGTAGTAATCCAGGCATGTCTGGAAACAATATCCCTGGAAAGAGCTGCCTCCATCTTAAAGAGATGTCAAGAATCAGAAATTTCCTGGAGGGAGCTATAGATCTCCAAAGCAGATTTTGTTGCCTATAAGCCAGCTACCTGCCAGCATTCTACCCACATTGCTGCCCACTGGCACCAGAAGAGAGATGATCCAAGTCCACCCTAACACAGCCACTGGAGGAATCTGTTCTCATGTATAGGAATCTGTTCTCATGTATAAGGGTTCCTTATTTACCACTGCTCAAGTTTCCACCACCACTGAGTAATCTCTAAGATTCCCAGAACAGAGTCAGGAGTACTGCTTTCTCTTGGTTTACTTTGAATGCATTCAAAGTAATTAGTTACAGATATAATTGTCAAAAGAATTACTTCTTGGAAAAGAACATATGCCATGATTATTACAGTTCACTGTTATAGAACACATTATTTAAGTGACAATTTAAGTATAAACCCAATCTAGAAAATAAGAACTCATTTGACCAAAGTGAGAGAGAGGTCACCAGAACCCCATTGGCTTAGAACTCCATCTGAATGTACCCCAGAGTCCATAAGGAGCCCCCAGACAGCACTGATGGCATTGGTATGATTGAATTTTGGAGGCCCAGCTCCAAAAAATGCCGGATCTTCCTTTATCAGACCTCTTCAGCTATGTTATACTCAACCAAATCACAAACATGGTTTAGTATAATTTGCTTTCTAAAATTCTCCCCTTGGCTCTTGTTTAGTGATCCATTGTTCGGCTCTTTGCCCAGAAAACTCTACATATTGCACTGATTTTATCACCACTTATTTTTTCTAAAATATATCAGACTCTACCATTGTCTCCCCTGCTACCACTCACACATGGGCTGTGTTCTCCTGGCTAGTCTTTTTGTCTCTACTCTTGCCAACTTAATATGCATTCTTCAGGGAGCAGCTGAAAAATATTCTAAAAGCATAATCATAACACCTGATTAAAGTATTGCAGTGACATCTCAATGCATTTAGGATAAAATCCAGGCTTCTTCCCAGGATGTTTAAAACTCTGTAGATCTGCCTTTTTCCTATTTCTCCAACTTTAATTCAGAAGTCTGGAAGATTTTTTCAACTTCTGCATCTTCTTGATCCCTACTCAATTTTTTTCTCACTTAAATATTATCTCCTCAGAGAGGTTGTCCTGACTCTTTGTACAAGCTTTATCTCTTGGTCCCAAATCTGCCTTTTCTGATTGACCTTTTTTATTCCCTTTATGGTACATGCCATAGACTATAATTAGCCTGTTACTGTTTTTCTGTATATATATATATATATATATATATATATATATATATATATATATATAATCTCCCACCAGGATTTAATGTCATACCTGTTCATCCATATGGTACAATACCTAGCTTATATCCTGGCACAAGATCTACCACATAAATGTTTTCTATTACTGGAAAAACAAAAATTTGATTTGGAATTATGAAAGTTGTCTAAAATTAGCTTATGGTTAAAGATGTACAGCTCTGTGACTATACTAAAAACCATCACCATTGAGCTATACCTTTTAAATGGCTGAATTCTATGGCATGTGAATTATATTTCAATAAAACAGATTTTTTTCAATGAATTTACTTTATCTCTTTAAGCCTTAGTTTCCATATTTCTTTCTTTTTTATTTTAAAAAGCAAAAACAGGAAAAAGGATAGAAATGATACAGAATTTCAAAAAACAGCAGGGAATTAACACTAGTTAATATATTGCATATTGTTATCAGGTAGTTGTTCAGGTTATGAAATCCAGGCAAAAAAGTGATCAATCAAACAATGACAGCAAAAACTGTTCTTTTTGATGAACTAACAGAGATGAGTAGTATAGTTATCTATCTGTCATATGTTTACCAACATTCCTATAATACTTTCCTTTTTTCAGTTTCTCTATCCTAGTTGTCTGTCCTTTTGAGCACTTTCTTTCCTTTTCATGACTACAGAATCTATTGTATATTTTGAATTTTATTACTCTTTCAGATTTTTATTATTTTTTATACTAGAGAGACAATATCATATTTGTCAATGTGAGTTTGATTTATTTCACTTTTGAGTATGGTCTCAAGTTGCCTCCATTTACCTATAAAAGCCTCAAGATTGTAGTTTTAGAGCTGAGTAATATCCTATTGTATAAAAATACCAAATTCTTTTCATCCATTCCACAGTTGATGGGCATTTTGGTTGTTTCCAAGATTTAGCTATTACAAATTTTACTGCTATAAACATGGGTACACATATATTGCTGTGGTAGGACATTTCACATTTTTCTGGGAAAACACCCAGAAGGGGAATAGCTGGATTAAATGGGAATTCTAATCCTAGTATTTTGAGGAATCTCCACACTGATTTCCACAGTGTTTGCACCAGTCTACACTCCCACCAGCAGTGTAGAAGTGTTTCTTTTTCCCTATAGCCAGCCAACATTTGGTACTGGTTGATATCTTGATGACAGCCATTCTCTCTAGAGTGTGATAGAGTCTTAATGTTGTTTTAGTTTGCATTTCCTAAATGACAAGTGATGTTGAACATTTCTTCATGTATTTATTTGCCATTTGTATTTCTTCATCTGAAAAGTGGGTTTGTCTCAGATGCCCAGTTTTGGATTGGGTCTTTGAATTTTGGGAACCTGATGTTTTTCAGTTCTTTATATGTTCTAAACATATGTCCTTTGTCTGAGGGACAGCTGGCTAAAATTCTTTCCCATTCTGTGGGTTTTCTCTTTACTCCTTTGGTGATTTCTTTTGAAGTACAAAAACCTTTTAATAAGAGGTGAATTCTTTTGAAGTACAAAAACCTTTTAATAAGAGGAGTTGTTGATTCTTTGAAGTACTTCCTGTGCATTTTGCATTTTGTTCATGAACTCTTTGCCTGGCCCTATGTCTTCTTGGTTTTTTTTTTTTCCAGTATCATGCTGATTTTATCACTGTAGCTTTTTTTTTTTTTGGTACTGGGGATCAAACTCATGACTGCACACTTGCAAGGCAGGTGCTTATGCCACTGAGCTAAATCCCCAGCCCTATGACTTGTAGCTTTGTAGTATAATTTCAAGTCAGGGATTGTGATGCCTTTTGCCTTACCTTTGTTGCTCAGGATTGCCTTTGCTATTCTATGTTTCTTCTGTTTCCAAATGAATTTTAGGAATGCTTTCTCTAGATCTATAAGGTATGTTAATGAGATTTTGATCAGAACTGCATTAAATCTGTGTAAGAGTTTTGCGAGTATTGCCATTTTCACAATGTTGGTTCTTTCTAACCAATAGCAAGGTATATCTTTTCATTTTCTGACATCCTCTTCAATATCCTGCTTTAGAGTACTATAGATTTCAACATATAAGTCTTATATTCGTTGTTAGGTTCATTTCTAAGTATTTTATTGTTTTGGATGTTACTGGGAAAGGTGGTATTTCCATAATTTCTCTCTCAGCGAGGTTGTTTTTTGTTTACAAGAATGCTATTGATTGTTGAGTGTTGATTTTGTATCCAGCTACAATGCTGAATTTGTTAATTAACTCTAGTAGTCTTTTGATGGAGTTCTTAGGGTCCTCTATATAGAGTATCATGTCATCAGCAAATAGTGATAATTTAACTTCTTCCTTTCCTATATTTATTACTTTTATTTCTCTCTCTCGTCTGATTGTTCTGGCTAATGTTTCCAGAACTATATTGAATAGTGGACATTCTTGTCTTGTTCTTGATTTTAGAGTGAAAGCTTTCAGTTTTTGTTGACTGTTGGCTTGTCATAGATGTTTCATATCAGATTGAGGTAGAGATCATTTATTCAGGGTTTCTGTAGGGTTTTTATCATGAACAAGTGTTGGACTTTACCAAAAGATTTTTCTGCATCTATTGAGATGATCATGTGATTTTTGTTTTTGGCTCTGTTGATGTGGTGTATTACATTTATTGATTTGCATATGTTAAACCATCCCTGCATTCCTGGGATCAATCCTACTTGGTTATGATGTATAATCTTATTGATAGATTGCTGCATTCTATTTGCCAATATTTTATTGAGAATTTTTGCATCAGTGTTTATGAGGGAAATTGGCCTGTAGCTCTGCTCTTTAGTTGAATCTCTCTCTGGTTTTGGTATCAGAGTAATACTTGCCTCCAGGAATGAATTAAGAATTGCTTCCCTTTCAATTTCATTGAAAAGTTTGAGGAATATTAGCATTAAATCTTCTCTAAATTTCTTATAGAATTCAGCCATAAATCCATCAGGACCTGGCCTTTTCTTCATTTGTAAGTTTTTAATCAAATTTTTTTTCACATTTGATTCCAATCTTTTATTTTAAGCAGGAAAAAGTAAAATATAACACTAAAACAGGGTTTCAAATGCACAAGTAGAATAGTAAAACACATCATTGTTTGCTGAAAATCCAGTTATTTTAGTTTGCCATGAAAACTGACATTCTATAAACAGGAAAAATGCACCAGTTTTAAAATTACAGTATACATTAAGTGGTAAAATTTCCCTTTAAATTAGAATCAGTATCTTCAGAAAAAGGAGCTATCATATATCAAATCTTGATTACAATAAATCATCCAAAGAGACACATTATTGCCTTTAATAATAGAACATAACTCAAATATAAAAAAATTATTCATGTTTATAATTAGCCTGCAAGATAGCTTTTTTCAGATATTAGCAGATATTAAATATTAGTGGAATATGTAAATGATGTGAATTACACGTTATAAAGGATAGTGAAACTTCCACATGGTCAAGTAGACTTAAAATAAAACAGAATAAAAGTACTGATTTCTAGCAAAATGATTTAATGCACTGAATGTACTTGAGTGGTCAGCAGGTGAACTGTACAAGAGAAGGAATGTTAGTTTCCTATTGCTGTTATTGTAATATGGTATCATAAACTTTCTTATTCAAAATATTTAAAAATTGCAGCCTTACATTTCTGAAAGTCAAAAATGTGAAATGAATGTTATGGGACCACAATCAGGCATTGCATCCTTACCAAAAGCTGTAGGGGAGAATATACATATGATAGGTAGAAAAACTTGCTTCCAAAGATGTCCAAATTCCAATCTCTAAACCTGTTAATATATCAAAACTTAGTTTGCAGATGTAAGTAAGAATCTTGAGATGGAAAAATTATCATTGGTTTTCCAAAGTAATTATCAGTAATTATAAATGGAGAGCAAGAGGGTCAAAATCAGCAAAAAAAATAAAGATGAAACAAAAGCTAGGATATACTTTGAATATGTAAGAATGTGAAAATGATAAGGAAGTACCTTCTCCTCTAGAGTATCCCAAGGAAATACACCTTGAATTTAGCCCTGTTGAAGTCATTTCAACTTTCAATCTCCATAATTGTAACTTACAAATATGAATTCGTTTAAATCATTAAATTTGTAGACTTGTGTTGCAGCAGCATCTGGAAGCTAAACTACTGTTCCTTGGTTTTTATCCTTACCTTGCGCCATGTCCTTCCCTCACACTGACACTTCATCTTCCTCCTATAAAGAACCTTACAACTACATGTGATCTTATTTCAACACCATTAACTTAATCACAGCCTGGCTTCCCCTTTTCTGTGGAAAATAACGTATTTATACATTCCATGGATTATGACATTGGGTATGTTAGGGGACACAAGAGGAAGAGGAGATTCTCTGTCAACCTGAGAAATCTTCTTTAAATAGAAATTTTTCAAAAATATTTTTTAAAAGTCAGTTCTCAAGAAGGGCATTGTGGTACATGCCTGTAATTCCAGCTCTCTGGAAGACTGTAACAGGTTTAGCTCAACCTTTAGGACAACCTTAATAAAAATCAGTTCTAAGACTCCTCTCTTTCTTTGTGAAAAGATACACACTAGATCATTTCTAGATGCTAGTAAAAATTTAAAATATGAATTTGGTTATGGTATCAGTCAGAGTTTACTACAGAAACAGATATAACACAAGATATACAAATGTATAAGAAATTACAAGATCAGTTTACAACTAACTGTCAGCCACCAGCTGGATGAGGGAATGTGGGAGGGGGTCTGCTCCCTGGAGCTTACTGCAGTGTTCCATGCAAGTCCATATCAAGAGGCCGATGGGTCTGCAAAGGAACACTGAAGAGTCCATGTTGAAGGCTGAAGAGTCTACAAGTCCTAAGAGTCCCAGGTGGAAGCCTGACAGTCTGTGACAGAAGACAGGAGACAAGGTCCAAGCCGAAGGTGAAGACTGAAGCTCCTGGGAAGAACCAAAGTCAGTCCTTCCTCATTTGCTTTTCATTGTATGCACGCTACTCCCCTGGGGTGGGCTTGTCCTTGACACCACTTAGTTAAGCTTCTAGACTTCTCAAGTTGACACAATGTGTAAACCATAACAGCTATGTTGGTTTAACACCTTCGTGCCAGGAGAGAACAGTGAAGTTGAAAAGCTCTTCTTATCAGACAGAGCAAAGAGTTTCAGGATAGCAAGGCAGGGATGAACCTGAGAGTCTCACTGACCTCACTTCTTCATTTCTCCTGCTGAAGGCAGTGCAGTCAGGGGACATCTTCACCCTCAGACCCACACAGTGGGAATGGATTTCAGCCCACATGGTGCTCAGGAGGTACTGAGAGGTCACAGCCATTACATTCAGACAGATGTTGCAGCTGCTGCCTAGCATCTGCAGTAAGCACGCTTCAAATTCTAGTCTCTGGAAACAGAACTGGAGCTCCATGGTTGTCTCTTGCCTCCCTTGAAGTTGTGCTTCCAGGTGACAAGATCCTGCTCTGAGTCCACCCATGGGAACTCCTTGGCCAAGTGCACTGCTCCACTGTGGACTCTTTCCCTCTGACCACAGTACTCAGTTCAGCCTGTGCTTGGAAGCCTGGAGGACAGGAAGCATCCTCAGTCTCCCCTGAAGTTTCTCAGTCAACTTTTTCTCCACATTTTTGGTTTCCACCTAGTCTACCATGACCATTTGCTTTCTGGGGAATTTCCACCCTCCACTCATTCCGAATTTCTTCACTTCTGCTTTCTCTGGATGTGTCCTCAGCTTGGCTTCACCACTCCAGGGACTCCTCAGTGTCTTCCTCTGCCCTGGCGACTCCTCAGGGAGGCCTGGAGGTCACCCCTTTAATCAAATTTTTAATTTCAGTAGCTGATATTGAGTTATTCAAAATTGTTATATCTTCTTGATTCAGCTTTGGTAATTCATACAATTCTAGGAATTTGTCCATTTCCTCGTGTTTCCCAACCTATGTGAGTAAAAGTTTTCAAACTAGGTGTTCATGATCTTTTGAAATTCCATCGGCTTTATAGTAATTTCTTGCTTTTCAGTGCTTATTGCATGAATTTGCATTTTTTCTTTCTTTGTCTTGATAAGATTGGCTAGAGGTCTATTAATTTTTTATTCTCTCAAAGAACCATCTCTGATTTATTAATTTTTTTATTATTTTCTTCATCTCAATTGCATCAATTTCTTCTCTGATCTTTTTAATTTCCTCTCTTCTAGAGCTTTGAGCTTGACTTGCTCTTCTTTTTCTAGAATCTTGAGATGTAGCATTAGGTTCTCTATATGTGCTCATTCTGCTTTCCTGATGTCACAATTCATTGCTTTATATTTCCCTCCAAGACTGCTTTCATTGAATTCCACAGATGTTGTATCTGCATTTTCACTGAATTGTAGGTATTGTTTAATTTCTTCTTTAATTTAATCTGTGATCCACTGGTTTGTTCAAGAGGTTGTTACTTAATTTCCATGTGTTTATGTCTGTTTCAGAGTCTTTTGCCAGTAATTTCCAATTTCATGGCACTATGGTTAGATACTATTCATAGGATAATTTCACTCCTTTTACATGTACTTAAGAATGTTCTATGGGCTAATGTATGGTCTATTTTGGAGCATGTCCCATGTGCAGCTGAGAACAATGTGTATTCTGATGTCGGGTAGAACATTCTGTAAATGTCTACTAAATGCATTTATTCACAGGTTTGATTCAGTTCTGTTATTTCTTTGCTGACTTTTTGTCCAGTTGATCTGTCTCTGTGTGAAAATAGGGTATTAATTTCCCCTATTACATTTGTGTTGTTGCTTATTTGGTTTTTCATGTCTATTAATATTTGTCTTATGTAGTTGGGTGTTCCTGTATTCGGTGCATATATTTTTATGATTGTTAGCTCTTTTTCTTGAATTATTCCTTTGAAAAGTATGTAGTGATCTTCTTTATCTCTTTTGATCATTTTTGGTTGAAGTTCATATTGTCTACAAGCAGAATAGGTACCCCTGATTTTTTCTGGGTGCCTGTTACATGGAATATTGTTTTCCAACCTTTGACTTGTAGTCTATGTGTTTCCTTTTGCATCAGATGTGTTTTCTGATGTATATTGTTGGATCCTATTTCTTGATTTATTCTGTCAATGTATTTCTTTTAATGGGTGAATTGAGGCCATTTACAATGATGGATATAACTGATATGTACTGGTTCAACTTTGTCATGCTATTTTCCTCTTCTGGTTTTCTCCTTTTCCCCCTTGTTTAATTGCTTGCCCTGTCTGGTGGTTTCTTTCTGTTGTTGCTCTGGAAATTGTAGTCATTTTTATCTCTCTCTAGTATGTCTTTAAGTACTCTTTTGAGGGTTGGTTTGGTGGACATGAATGTCTTCATTTATTCTTTGTCATGGAAGTATCTTATTTCTCCATTAATTTTCAGAGACAGTTTGGCAGGGTACTTCAATATGGATTGAAAGTTGTTTTTTCAGGGGTTGAAACACTTCACTCCAAGCTTGTCTTGACTTGAGGGATTGTGCTGAAAAGCATTCCGTGATTCTAATGGGCTCTCCTTGATAGGTGAGTTGTGTCTTTTCTTTAACAGCATTAGTATTCCGATTTTATGTGGGATTTCTGGAATCTTAATTATAATATGTCTGAGTGTAAATTTATTTTGGTTATGACTGTTTATCATGATATATGCCTCATTTATCTGTATATCTGATTCGTTTCCCATCTTTGGGGAATTTTCTGCTATTACTTCTGTGAATAGTTTACTGATGTCATTTGCATTGACTCCTGCATCTTCATTGATGCCTGTTCGTCTTATATTGTTTCTCTTTGCATTATCTTGTCATTTCATGCTGCCTTGTTCCTTTATTTTATTTCCTGGCTATCCCTTTCAATTTGGTTCATGCATTCTTCTTATTTTCTGTATCGTTCACTCAAGATTTCTATCATTTTCCCATGCTTTTGTACTTTTTTGTACTTTTTTATCTATGTCTTTATCTGCTTTATCTATGTCTTTATCTGCTTTATTAAGGTTGTCATTTCTTTCTTTATGTGAGAGACTTCTTTTCAGAAATTTCAGTTGTGTGATTTCTACTGTCCTCTATTTCAGGGTCTCCTGTACTTGTTCCTGATGTACTGGACTTTTGAGATTGCATTTTGCTTTTTCATTTTGTTATTTTTACCTCTTGGGTTAGTATTTTGGTATTTTTAATCCCACTAGCCTCAACTTTCCATCTTGTATGTTTACTGTGTGGTTGATGATTGTTCAATTGCTGGGTCCCACAATGAAGGGGAGGTGCCTGTCACCTGCAGGACCTGTTGGGTGAATCCTATATTCTTCTTAGACTGAGTAGACTAGGAATATTGTTGTATGTCAAACCTTAGTTCCTATTGTTACTATGGCTTCAGCCTGTCCCAGGCTACCCGATATACTTTACTATAGTGTGCACCTCAACTTGGACCCTACTGTGTCACTGGGTATCTCATAGGCCCTTTTGATTTCTTCCAGGTTGTTGGAGGCCTTATCTGTACTCTCCTCAACCCACCTGGTGTTCTCTGTATGGAGAAAGGACTCACCCACACTCTTGCCAGACACACCAACATCCTACAGCTGGGCATAGTTCACTGCTGCTCCTGTTTACCTACTGAGGTCTTCTATTTGAGGCGGAATTCATCACACTGTTGCAAATCCACTGAGGTCCTCTGTGTGGGTGATGGGTTGCTGAGGTTCCCACCAGCCCACAAAAGTTCTGCAGGTGGTGGAAGGGGTTGCTACTTATCAGTGAGCTTCTGCAGTCTTTTGGGTGGTGGGTGAGTAACCAATGATCCTGCCAGTCTCTGAGGTGTTGGGGCAAGGAGGAGGGGGGACCAGGGATCCCCCTGGCCATTTACGTCCATGGGGTGAGGAGGGGGGTGAGGCTGAGGATTCCTCTGGCCCCTAGGTCCCTAGAGTGAGGAGGAGGGGTGGTTGATGATCCCACTGTCCTCTAGGTCCATACAGTGAGGAGGGGGATAAGGCCAATGATCCTGTCAGCCCCTGTGTCCATAGGGCAAGGAGGTAGTCAAGGTAAACAATCCCCTCCATATTTCTTAAATCGAAAACTAATGCTAGAGAAAGAGGGAGAAGATATTAAATATAATAGGAAAGTTTCTGTTCATTTGACCATGACCACTTTAGTCATCTCTCTGCTATTGTTCCACTCAGAAGTCTTTGAAAATGTCCTTGACCCTCAAATATCAAAAATAATACCACACTGTCTTTGTTCAGTGATGACAGGTTACTGCCAGTCTACTGAAGTGAAACTGTAGAAAAAGAAAGAAAGGGGAAGGACAAGAAAAAGTAAGAAAGAAGAAGAGAAAAAAGGTTATTCCTCAGACCAAAGAGCTATAGGAAATCACTAGAAATATACCACCATAGGGCGGGGTGTGGTGGTGCACTTGTGTAATACCAGTACTGGGAAGGCTGAGGCAAGAAGAGCATTTCAAGATTGAGACCAGCCTGAGCTACAAAGTGAACCCCAAGGCCAGGCTGAACCACATAGCAAGATTGTCTCAAAAAGACCAAAAAAAAAAAAAAGACAAAAAGAAGAAAGAAAAGAAAAGAAAAGAAAAGAAAAGAAAAAGAAAGAAGTAGACCACCATTTATAAAATTGCAAACAAAATTTTATCTGCTTCCTTTGGAAATTCTTTCCTTCAAATTTTTGTGATTACTTTTTATGCTAGGTTTGTACTTTACTCAGATTGGGCTAATATAACAGAATGACATGGAATAGGTATTTTGAACAACGAACACTATTTTCTCTGTTTTAAAGCCTAAGATATCAAAGGTCAGCATGCGGACAGGGCTTGCTTCTGCAGGCTTGCTTCATAGTTTGCGATAGTCATTGTCTTGCTGTGTCCTTACATGGTAGAGAGAGGACAAGTGAGCACCTAAGGACCATTTTATTTTTATTTTTCACAAGAAGATGACTCTACTTTTACTCTGAAATTTTCTCCAAAAGCCTTCACTTCATCCTAACATCAAATTGGGAGTTTGGACTTTAACATAGAAATCCTGAGGCAACATGAACATCAAGTTCATCACAGTTGAATTTCTCCATAGTTGAAGCCTTGAAACAGGAATTCAGGTATACACTACTTATTTGGGGAGTGATCTTAAAGAACACAGGTAGGCAAGGGAAGGGAAGGAATCTATCTCAGGGGACTGAGGTGGGGCTATTATGGGGATATGATGCTCATCCTGAGGGCAGAATGCACTGCGGCAACGTCCCAGATAGATACATTAATCTATCAACTCACAGCTGTCATGGTTTGAGGGTTGCTTCTATGTTTATGCTTTGGCACTTGCAGCTTGCCCTACATGGGCCATGCATGCTCCAACAGTTTTAGTTTTTGCAGGAAGAAGATCCATGGAACTGTGTTTAGATACCAAAAGATCTTCCACACCCCACATGTAGACTGCAGGCATCCAGAGGTAATATTTAGGAGCAGTCATTCAACATACTTACATCCTCTCCAGTCAGTTCCAGGTGAATTGGTACATGGACCCGTGCTGAGTTTCTCTAATTCTGGGCTTTTTCCTCTTCTTCATAAATCCCTCTTGAAGCTGGAGCCAATTAGAATCTTATGGACTACATCATCACAGATCATATTCTTAGTAGCCAATACCAGCTCGGAATTCCATGGTGGAAGTTACTACTCAGCACAGAAAATATGTGGAAATCTGAGAACTATGACTTAACCATATAAAACATATTGTTTTCTTTCCTAATTTAATTTTTGCTTTTATGTTCCATATTACATGAAGCTCATAAACCATCTTTTTTATTCTGCCCTAGGTGTATTACACCAAACTACAGTTTTCTCAGAGATCTTGTAAAACTTAAACAACATCAGAAAAAGTGAGTGGCCCACTATAGCACAAACTATGTACATAACTACAGTCTCTCTCTTTTTTTTTGTACTTGCTGGCTTAAAAATTTAGTTAAGACTGTGTTAGATGCTATAGTTTAGATGGCCCAGTGATGTAATGCTGCTTTAAAGATTCTACACACAAAATTAATGCTGTTATGTTCTTTTTCTGCATACTAAGAATTTCACTTTGCTTAGTTCCATTTTTATATTTCTGAGTTATTTTAGAGATTTCATGTACCTGGTCTTTGCTGTGTTGAGTGTCTTATGGTGACTTTTGTTCAAATGTAATAAATTTTGCTCTGCTGCCACTTACTTATCTTGTCTCTTGTCTATCTCAAATTCCCTGTCCATGGAAGTTGCTGCTGTGGTAATCTGTACTCTGATAGCATGGTTTCTTACTGCTTGGGAAATACCCTTGAGCCTACACAGGAACCATGGTGGGAGAGCAAAGAGGACAGTCCCCCAAGACTATTTTAGCACACATTTCAGGGTGCTGGATGCTGGCTCCACCTCACCCAGCAAAAACAAAGTGACCTCATGACTTATTCTCATGCATGATAAATAGAAATAGAATGCCTTCTTGTTTAGTTTTACATGGTATTTGCCATCTGTTTTAGCCCTGTTTATCTTACTAATGCCAACACACAGGTAAGAAATCTATCCTGTCACAATCACAGGAAGCTATCACATTCAAAAGTTCCAAAACTTCCTGCTGTTCATGACTACTTCTTCCTGGAATGCCTTACTCTGCCTGCTTTGTCCTCATAATCAATCTTCTCTGTTCATTTAACAAATATTAACTGATATTTTTTTTCTATACCAGGCATATTTGTTGCTAGGCCCCAAAGACACAATGGTGTACGAAGTAGACATAAAGACCCCCTACAGAGCTTCAATCTAGTAAGTGGAGGAAAACAATGTAAATGCAAGGCACAAATAAATATATGTATAATCACAAGTGGAAAAAACTGTTATAAATTATTTCATGGTGTCTTGGGAGGGTGGTATGTGGGGAAATAACTGAAAAAATGGAGAGACAGTTCACAACAGAGAAACAGAATAGTAAATCACACAGGTCCATAGTCAACTAACATACGACTATATCTTAATTATTTTCTGTAATTTTGAGTAAGTTAC
The DNA here is from genome assembly GCA_004027455.1 of Hydrochoerus hydrochaeris. NCBI lineage: Eukaryota > Metazoa > Chordata > Mammalia > Rodentia > Hydrochaeridae > Hydrochoerus > Hydrochoerus hydrochaeris. The sequence goes on from PVLA01006536.1 coordinate 100,916, forward strand.
TTGACCTCTGTAATATTTAATTTTCATAACTTTAAGGTAAAGATAATACCATTTACCAATACAGATATTGAGATTGGACTAACTTATAGCACTTAGTGCAAAGCATGTACTCAGTAAACATTACTAATTATTAATCCAACATTCAAAGGGCAAGTAATGGATAATCACACTTAAGTTTTGAAAGACCACCCCAATAAAAAGGAGCCATATATACAGAGGTGGTAGACCTCAGTTGGTTATATGATCTATCAAAAGACCAGTGTTGCTGAAACTGTATAAGTGAGGGAAAGTCTGATTACAGGATGAGGTGGGTGGCAACCATATGGTAGCTGTGGGCTTTCTCCAGTGATGCTTAGCTGCATGAGTGCCAGACTAGAGAAAGCAGATGCTGGCTTCATCAAGCATTGATTTGTCTTCTAAAGAAAGAAAGGAAACAAAAGGATGTTTAAAGCATTTGTAACACAATAGTTCTAATGAAAGATTATGAAGTTTAAGCTAGTAGGAGATAACTGTGACTAATGAATATAAAATAGAAGAAAGAATGAATAAGTACTACCAATTTATGAGGAAAATTGTTTCAAAGACATTTGATAAGGGAACTAGAAAAATAAGAGGCTAAAGCAGAAAACTAGGGCTTCTTGATTCAATGTTTTAGAGATAGTCTGATTTCTGTGGATGATAAAATCTGAGGCGTGGTTCTGAGATCATATAACTGATGTGGAATGGTGTTCTGCGTGTGTAGTAGGGAGATCAAGGGACCAAGAGGCAGAGTATTGAATGAATTACCCATACACAACACTGTTACCAGCCAATATAGTGACTTTGCAAATTAGAAAATGGCACCTTTTTCAAGATGCTTTATCATCATCTGCCAGAGTTTGTGAAAATAGCTGTGTAAATCAATGATGGTGACCTTGATGAAGTGGCCCCCCAGACTTGCACACCTGTTAGCAGCAGCCATGTGCATATATATGTGGCATCTAGCAAGAATAGTAAGTCAGGGTGTGAAGGAAATTGTTTCAGGAACCAAAATCTGCAGAGACTGAAGAAGAGTCACTAGAGCTGTTGGTTAACAAAAACTAGCAAAGGGAAATGGTGGGAAATCTAAAAACATGAATATGAGGGGAATGGAGCTTTTACAAGATAGAAGAGGAATAAAGATACAGAATCAAGAACAGAACACCAACCTCACTTATTTTGGGTGTTATGAAACATAAGCAGAGTGCATGAAAGAGCTGTAATATTCCTAACTTGTGTTTCCTAAGATTTAGATTAAATTTTTTCTCCCATAAGAAATATTTCCTGATTTTCCCAGTTGACAATAATTTTTTTCTTTACTGAATTCATTAGCAACTAATTTTTGCTTCTTTTGTATCCAGATTTTTTTTCTATTTTAACATAAATCATTTCAGCGGGTTCTTATCCACCCTAGCAGAATGTTTTCTCCTTAAGGGTAGAACACTTTCTGATATATCATTGTATCTCCTATAATGCTGTCTCTTCCTTTATGTACTTGTGGCAGGGACTTAATAAATATTGAATGAATAAATATCAGTTTTTCTTTTTCTTCCCAAATCTTAGTAAAAAGAACTGGCCATGCTTATGAACTAATTTTGTCTACATATATCTAGAGTCAGTGTAAATGTAAATATCTGGCTTTATAATGTGAGTACAAGATACCAAATGAACTATATTTAATGGTATTGTCTATATTTTCTCTTAATAGCATTATCCTTTCCTTTGTAGTTTTTTGAGTGATACAATTTGATAAATAATAATCATTTTTAATAAACTCATTAGATGTAATTATATTGCTTGCATTTTTATTAAAAAATCCAATTTTGTTACTTGAAGTGGTTATTACAAACAATAATCAATTATAAAATAACACTTTTCCATTACTCCAGTTTTTAAAATATTTTTATTTTGGAGTATTGAGAAATTTAATGTTATTTTCTCTTCATTAAGTCAATTATACATTTTAAATTCTTAATACTATGCTCCATCTTAGTATAAAACTTAAGAACACTGAAGTTCATCCTTGTTTTAGAAACAGTAGAATGTATAAGTAAGTATTTTGGAAAGCCTGGTAAAAAGAATTTATTTGCTTTATGCTTAATATGGATGTATTAATTTCTTATTTGATGATGATGGTAGAGAATATTTTCACTCTAGAACAGTAAATTAAAGACTATTTAAAAATTCCTCTTTGGTCCCTTTAGAGATGTCAATTTATTCCTAATATTAAAAAAACTTCTGTCTTTTCAATAAATGATGTGAGAATAATTGAAAATACACATAAAAACGGAGTGTAGATGTAGACCTTCCTCACTTCAAAATACATTAGAGACCTTAATGTAAAATGTAACTCCATAAAGCTCCTAAAATATAACATAGATAAAAATCTAAATAACCTTGGGTTTGGAGATACTATACCAAAGTTACGATTTATAAGGACAATCATTGATAAGCTGGATTTCATTAAAATTAAAAACTTCTCCTCTAAGTGAATAACACTGTCAAGAGAATAAGAAAACAAGCTGCAATCTAGAAGAAATGTTTACAAAAAACATGGGACAAAGACTGTTTTCCAAAGTATATAAAGAATTCTGAAAACTCAACAATACGAAAATGAATTACTGAATTCAAAAATAGGCAAGAGATCTTAAAAGATATCTCATCAAAGAAGATGCATGGAGAGCAAGTAATGCTATGAAAAGGGAATTTCAAGTTAAAACAATGAGGAGACATCACTACACACTTATTAGAATGGCCAAAATCCAAAATGTGGACAATATCAACAGTAAGCAAGGATGTGGGGAAACAGGAATTCTCATTCATTGCTATTGGGAATAAAAAAATGTTATACTTTTTTGGAGGCAGTTTGACAGTTTCTTATGAAACTAAACATATTTATAATCCTTCAATCTGAGTAATTCCCCAGTTTTTATTCAGCTGGAGATTTATGTCTGCACAATACTCTATACATGTTTTATGTTGTTTTATTCATAATTGTCAAAAATTAGAAGTAACAAAGATGGCCTTTAGTAAGGTAAACAGACAAACTATTACACACAGAAAATTGGGAAAAATTAAGCACTAAAAAGTAATAAACTATTAAGCCATGAAAAGACATGGAGAAACCTAAAAATGCATATTAGTGAGTGAAAGAAAACATTATATACTATGCAATTCCAACTATATGACATTCTAAGATTGCTGTGGAAAAGTAATGAATAGATGGAACACAGAGTTTTTTAGTACAAGGACATTATTCAGTTTTCTACATTAAGCTATAATAGTAACCTTCTGTCATTACAGATTTATAAAAATTCATAGACTATATGACACTAAAATGTGAATAATGGACTTTAAATGATTATGATGTGTCATTGTGGGTTTTTGGTTTGTAACAAATGTTGTACTCTGTAGGAAGATGGCCGTGGTGAAGGAGACTGTATGTGAGAGTAGGGAATAATGTGTTTGTTAAGCTTTTCATCACAGGGACAAAATACCTGACACGAACAACTTAAAGGAGGAGAGATTTATTTAGCTCATGGTTTCAGAGATTTCAGTCCATGGTCAGCTGGTTCCAAAGTAGAAATATCATGGCTAAAAGGTACAGCAGAGTTACTTCTTGGCAGCCAAAAGCAGAGAAAAAGGAAAATAGTCTGAGAAAAGGTATACCCTTCAAAGACACATCCTCAGTGACCTCCTCCCTCTCCCTAGTACAATCTTCTAATAATAAATTCAGCTCTGAATTCATCAAAAGATTAATACATTGTTTACATGAACCAATTACTTCTGGAGGTTCCACTTCTAAACCATACTGAATAAGGATCAAGCCCTCAAAGTATGAGTCTTTGGGGAAACATTTCATATTTTTCTTCTGAATTTTCTTTTGAACTAAAAATCCTAAAATTGAAATCTATGTTCTAAAAATGTTCCTAATCTTCAAATTAGAATTATTTTCTTAGTTTAATAGTTTTAGTTCTTCTTGGTCTGAACTTTATCTATCTCTCTTATTTTATTTCCCACCACATCCCTCCATAATGCCATTTGTCCATCCATCCATTTATGAAATATTTATTTAGATTCTTTATGTGCCAGATATTTCTAGACGCTAAGGCAAAATAGTGAAAAGACAGACACTATTATATTTATAAAAGTACATTATAACCATTGATTTTTTAATTTTAAGTTTTTGAATTCTTTGAGGATAGAGATTTAGTTTTGTTTGCCAATGTGATAGGTACTCAGATAAAGCTTGTGGTTAGATATATGAATACATAAATAAAGTTTTCCTTTATAATATTTTGAAATCTTTAGATCAGATGCAAATTTATAATTTCTTCTAAAATTTTTATTTAAATATTTGAATAAGTATGCTTTTATTATATGGACATTCATTATTCAATTATTCTCCATACTATTGTTGTTTTGTGTAACAACCCAATAACAAAAGAGTTTGTTCCATTTCATGGCAGTCGAGGTGGTTACTGCATCCACAATTACTCTCTTTGGAATAGTCACAAAGTGCTCCTTTTTCCAGCTGTTATGGCTTGTCAAAAAGTCTTGGAAGAAGAAATAGAACTTGGCTTTAACTTTTTACCAATTAAAAGAGCACAAATTTCTGAGTCATTTCTATTTGAGATCTTCTTAATTGGATTTTTTTTCTTTTTGGTGCTGGGTATTGAACCCAGAGTTTCATGCATACTAAGCATGTGTATTACCATTGATCTTTACCTCCAGTCTCTCATCTTTTTTTATTTTAATGAGGGTGAGTAATAAAAGGTAGTAGAGCAGTTGTGGTTGCACATATATAATCCCAGGACATGGGAGTATGAAGCAGGAGGATTGCAGTGAGTTCAAGGCCAGCCTGCGGTACCTAGTGAGCTCAAGGATAGCCTGCACTGCACAGAAAGATGCTGTCTCAAAAAAATTCTTATGATGAATTTTCAAAGTATTATAAAACTTTTAATTATGAAATATCAAACATACATAAGAATTGAGAAAGTAAAATAGTAAACCTTCATGGACAAACCCCAGCTCCAATAATCATCAACTCTTGGCCTAGTTTATTTAGTCTAAAACCCTACCCACTTTTCCTCTCTCTGCTAGCCATCTGATTATTTTGAAGTAATTTCTATCTAAATATTTCAGCTTATCACTCTCAAAAATCTTCAGAAATTTAACTGTATTAGTATTATCTATAAAGAGAAGTTTGCTTATCTTGTGGTCTATCTCACACTGGAAAATCACAATAATACTTGATTATGTCCCTTTTTTAATTTTCAAAACAATAAGTTGATTTCTGTTATAGTTTGTGTCAGGATGTCCCCCCAAAGCCTCCTGCAGTCATGGAGGGTAGGCTTTTCAGAGGTAGTTGGATCCAGAATTTGTGATAGATTCATAGTTCACTGCTGAGATTGAGTGTAAATGCTACACCTGCCCTGGGATGGGTAGCCTGCATACAACATAGGGGACTGAAAGAGGCTTGTCCCTTTCCTCTCCTGTCACTTTTGCTATCTTTCACCACCGTGGAAGAGTGCTCCTCTTCCAACTGCCACCCTGCCTTGGACCCAGGGTGGACTAAAATTTCTACAAACCATGAGATAAATACACCTTTCCCCATTTAACTTTGGGTGTAGGGAATTTTGTCTCAACAAGGAGAGAAAAGTAACTGGGATAATTTTCTTGCATCCTTCAAAGTTGACCAATGTGCTCCCCCACTTCCTGTTGTTATAAACTTCAAAAGTTAAATATATTTCATATGTTTCAACTCAAGCATCAAATATATTTGATAATACAGTGATCTCATCTTTGGATGAGCAGTCACCCTCCAGGTTGGCTCCTGAGTGTCTTTGACATGCCTCCAATATGCTTTAATAACTGCCTGGCTTTCCGGAAAGACATTCCAGGTTCATTTTGTCCTTGACCTGAAATTGGCAACTTCTCCAAAGAATCTTGGTTAATTTTGGTGGGAAATGGTTAGATACCACAAACTAATTGGTAGAGATATTCATTACAGGGCATTTTAATAGACAAAGCTTGTATACAAAATATATTTAAAGAATATAAATTAACATAATGACATTTTTCATCTATTTCATTGAAAGTATTTGATTTACAGAACAGACTATTTTCACACATACTATTAGAGTGACATTTTTAAATTTCACACAACAGTAACAAGAGGTAATATTTGAGAAAACAATGTTTCCTGAGCAATTCTTTTGGTGTGAGGTCCCCCTTTTAAACATACTCTTTAGTTGAAAGGCATATTCAAAACCTTATGAATTTGTGGAGTTTTGAACTGTCCATGGTAAATAATTATTTTTAATCATCTTTAAGAGATAAACAAATATGTAATCACATTTTTTAAAAAATTGCAACATAGAAAAGAACACACCACAAAATGATTTTGTGTGAATATGATGCCACAGGAAATACATGTACTTAAAGCATTCTAAAACTTAATTCACTATCCTTTGTAAGAAATGTAAACTTCAGGAAGTACATTAAGTTTTTTGCTATAAAATCTTATCATAAAAAGGCTCTATTACATAAAATTCCAGTATCAATTTTTATCTTTAAAATTTGAATGCCCACATTGAAAGGCAGTCTTTTCAGAAAAGGAAAAAGCCTTATTTTCTATATAATAAACTACATTCTTATCTAACCAGTTTTGCTTCAGAGCAACAGAGAGATTAATTTCCAACCTTATCAAATTTCCTGGTTATATCAGATTGGTACCAAGTAAAATATTTTTAGACATTCCTGTTCATTTCTTTAGTATTTTCTTGCATCTTGTGTATTAAGATGTCTGGATTCATAATTTTTCAGCATTTTCATCTGCACTAAATGGATGAGAGCAGGGAAGAGCAGAAATAGCTTTACCCGAGTCAATTTCCCATGCATTCTAATTCAGGAGTATGGAGAGAGAAATTATGAAGTCCCTATTTTTGTCACTATGTCTTGCTCTCTACCATTACCTTCTCATCTTAGAAAGCTCTTTATCCTATCATTAAAAGGACTACCAGCAATAGGTGCTGATACTTTGTCTTTAGAGTCATAATTGTAAGGCTCAAATTGGACTTGACTCTTCCAGCTTCTTGTTTGCCAGCAGAGGCATTTTTCTTAGCAGGGAGCTCAGCTCAGCACCAAAGCTGCCACTGGCAAACAGGATGTTATAAAAGAGACAGGACAATAAAGCTTGCAGTTCCCTGGACATCTGGAGGCACTAAAAAATTTACACTGGATCCTCAAGAACTTTGTCCACTGAGGTGCAAGACTGCCAGAGAACTTTGAACACAGATGTTTATTAAAATCTTCCTGTCTCATATCCCTTACCTTCTTTAAATCCCTATAAAAAGAGCCCACTTATGGAGAATGTATGTGTATTTTCCCTCCATGTAGATGATGAATAAATCCTTCATTGGTCTAAAGAAATGCAATAACCAAATTCACTATCAACAACTGCCATTTCTATGTGCCTCTGTTGAATGCTAGTTGACTCCTGGGAGAGCTGCTTAGACCCACGGCTGCAAGCTGACTGGCAGACTTAACATGACATGGACAACACCATGCCACACTAAGAGTGCAACCTAGCTTTTGTGTGATACCCAAGTTCTGTCACTCCACGTTAAAAAGGCTGTAAAAAGATGTAGAAAGGTCCAAATATACACATGTATATAAATGGAGAATGAATCTTACAAAGTAGATTGAAGGAATTCAGATGTTGCATTTACTGATTGTCACACCTGGGGGTTGGAGTGGGTGCAACTCAGTACTGATTGAAGGTCTGGTCTTTGAACTCTGGACTTCCATTTCTTCTTAGAATATATGCCTTCGTTCCACTTCTACCCATTAGTTTCACTCATATACACTTCAAATTCACAAGTAAACTTCATTACAGTGTGAAAGAATGTAAGGATAAATAGCATATAGTTGACGGGGGAAAATCATAGATATCCTCTTGGGTTAATCTATATTTTTGGTACAAATATGAAACAATAAATTCTTTCAAATGGCTTCTGTTGGTATTTAACTTTTAAATGATAAGAACTTCCTAAATTTTAAAGCTTTATTTCTAGCTCAGTGAGTTTTTGTTAGGCTTTTTTAGTTCTGTTGGTAGTTTTTTAGGTTTGGATTTGGTTTTGGTTGGGTAAGATAGGACTCCTGTATACTTCTGAGAATCTGATGTCTGCTAATAGTCTCATCTCCTCAGGAAAAATACACACACACACACACACACACACACACACACAGAGTTTTGTACACAATTTCAGGAACACATTGACACATTCCCTGTTTCATTCTATTTAAACTTCCCAACCCAAAGATAATTTCTTACTTTTGATACTTGCTCTGCTTTAGGAAAAATAAACTCAGCAAGTGGCTGTGGAACTCTGCACATACTCAGGATTTTTCTGTCTAACCTTGATGTATAATAGAAGAGATAAACATGGGTAGAAAAGAGACAAGGGAAATCATAACTAAAAAAGTATAGTTTTAAGGAGTCTGCAATTTCTGCTAGCCAGTCAAGGCAACCTACATCAATATTCCTTTGGTTAAATTTTTCAGAGCTATCACACCCAAAAAGTCTTCAACAGTGTAAATCCATAAACTGATGTAATTTAGAAACTAAAGAGCAGGAACCCAATCTTAATATTATAGATAACTAAAATAGATAGAACTATTAAAGATTGTCAGACAGGGATAGATTACAACTGTGGGTGGAGGGGCATTCTTAAAAGCCAGATCTCAAGACAAAAAATGGAATAACTGCACCTATATACTTCTTCCAGGGATAAACTATAATTGCTGATATTCTGAATAGGCATTAATCACCTGGATGGGGAGCCAGGAAGAATCCCTGACTCACCCCTTCCAGGAAAGATCTTTGTTCTTTCTGTACACGCTTAGAGTTGTTTTCCCATCGGATCAGTGTTACTTAAGTGACTATAGTTGTAATCTTATCAGTTGATCATACTTTTGTGTCACATTATACCCACCTCTTTTTCCACTGGATCAATATTACCTAAGCAACTATAATTATAACCTTATTGGTTAATTATAGTTTTGCCCCACATTGTACCCACTTCATGATTTTGCTCTCTAGAAATGTGGGAAAATTCCCAAGCAACCAAACTGAAAGGAAGACTTTTTGCACTGAGGGGATAAAAAGGCAGAATTTAATCTTTACACCAGCAGACTATTGAATCTTCATGCCAGTGGACTGTTGTGGGACAATTCCTCAAAGGCAATAGCACTGAGTTTACAGAGAGCTTAGTTTATACAGAATTTAGAAGTGAGAGGTACAAAGCAAATGACAATATGTTACATAATTAGTTACATGCACTGTGTCACATTTTGACAGGCAGGTTAGTCTTGAACAGATTTGCTAAAACAAAAGAATTGTTTATCATAATATAGAAACATTCTGGGAACAAGGGGAGGGGACCCTTACAGGGTGAGCATAGTTAAAACATTCTTGGAACAAGGGGTGGGGGTGGGGCATTATGGGGTGAAACATTCTAAGAATAAGGGGAGGGGGCTCTTACAGGATATAGTTAATGGTATCCTTGACTAGCCCAGATTGCTTTAAGGTATAGAGAATTACTCTGACTCAGTGCTTATCAGAGGTATACAGCTGGGCTTTAGATACTGTCAAGGTCAGTTAAATTCAGTAGTGTTAGAGTTTTCTGGTGCAATAGAGAAGCAAAAAGTACAAAAAAGGAAAGCACAGGTATATTGAAGATGTGGAGAGAAGCACACAACCCATGGAAGTTGGGTATATCTCCTTTGACCGGATATAGAGAGGCAGAGGGTTATATGACCTCTGGTCGGAAGTGGCACATGGGCAGATATTGATGACATGTGAGGAACTGATTCGAATTTTCTTTGTATGTAAACAGGAAAGGGAGTTGCAATTAGGGCTGAAGAAAAAAGAGGAAGTGGTAAGGGTTCCCGCTTTGGCCTTCTGCCAAGTTAGACCACCACCATAATGGTAAAATAATTTATATTAGGGCAAAATCCTTTTAAGGAGCAGAAACTTGGTCAGAGACCTCTAATTTGTATCATGAAATAGCTCTAAGTTTGCTGTTTTATAAACGTGTTCATCCATAATTGTAACCCCACAAAGCTTCCTGTGAGAACTAGGGTCTTTGGCAAACCACCTTCTCATATCCTTCTGTCTCTCTTAGACAGAAATTTTCTTTCCCACAATAAATATTTCCTGTTCTTAACTTCCATTTTTCCTTAGAATTCATTCTTCAATTTTGGGGAACAGGAACTCTGCATATGAGACATCTAGCAGGTTGAGAAGTAAAATATTTTCCTTATATTATTTGGATTGTTTGGAAGTCCTAAATCATCCTTGTATCACTAAGATAAAGTAACAGATTGAAGAAATTCAAAGAATGTTTAAAATATTCATCTTTTAAACACACACACAAACAAAAACATCTGAGCTCATTTCTGTAAAACAGGCCACTACCCTTCTTGGGTGTGGACCATCTTTTTCTGAGGTTTCCACCCTGTCAAGAGAAGCATACATGTTCACAATTCCAGGAAACAATACTTTTTTTCTCTCTCCAGGGCCCATGCTCTGTCTTTGAGCCTGTACTCTAAAATGTCTGCCTAATATAATTTTTCATGCCTTTTACTAATCCATCCTGAAAATTATTTTTCTGCAACAGGAATCATTGAACTTGCAAACATTCTATTGGTAGGATGGCTTAGCGTCCATATCTCAGTTTCAGAAACCTGCTTAGACCTGTCTAGTGACAACCTGACCTTTTTTTTTTTTTTTTTTTGAGACAGGATCTCTCTGCAGTTCAGGCTGGCCTTGAGCTCACTTTGTAACCTAGGCTGGTCTCTTACTGGCAACGCTTCTCCTGCCTCAGCCTCTGGAGTGGTGGGATTACAGGTGTGAGCCACCACACCTGGCTGACCACCTGACTTTTTAAACCCTTTCCCTTGCTTTGCTATCTGACTTCCACAATCCATGGTGATCCTCCTAGGCTTTTCCTCCCATCTCAATTCTGCAGGAGGAAGCCTTGTCTGGGACCATAAATAGAGGTTCAGCTCACCACCCCCACCTTTACAATGACTCCTGTGGGGTGCCACAGTAATGACAGGATAATGACAATTCCACAGTCTTTCCTCACAAATTTTAAAGCACTCAAGGCTACTTACTGCATTTACATTTTAATGGGAGAATCATTAGTCCCTTGATAGAGAGAGATAGCTCTTCAATTCACAGCATTTTTTTAAACAGTAGGGAACATTTTATCAGGAGCCTAGACAAAGATGATAAAGTATGACTTAATGACTCCTTTTGTGCATATATTTCTATATGTCATCAGGGACTACTCTATTTACAGAAGTACAAAAAACACATTATTTTCATTACTTGAATATAAGTCAAATCAGCACAGTTGTCTCATCAGCTTACATTTTCTCACAAAATACCAAATCTAACAGTTAAATCTATGTAATTCTAAGTTCTCTTGTATTTTTAACTTTCCTAGAGAAATAATAGAAAATTGCTTAAAATTATATTTCATAAACATGCCCTTCATATATGACCATTAAAATCTAGTTGCAAATTTAATTGAATTGCAGGGAAAGTCTTTTCAATGTTAAAACAACTTTGAACAATTTTAATTATTTACTGATCTGAATTTCAGCCAATATATAGTTTATTACCTAGTACATTTTTGTGATTATTTGCTTTCTTTGTGCTTTTTTTGTTGTATCTACTTTAAAGGATTGTTAAGAATAATGTCCACTGAAATGCATTTCATGAAAAATATTGCTCTCATACTCATTAAAACATTTAGTAAGGAATTTAATTAAGACTATGGTGAGCAGTCCAGGAGCAGTTTCAATGGAGTTTAACAGTAAGCAAGAGACTAGATATGACTCTGAAAATAAGAAAAATGGGAATTTACAACCTACAACAGTTTTGGGGGTCAGTAGATGGGAAACTACTGGAAGGATAGGGTAATTCTTCAGTAAATCAACTTCACGGAATTGATTCTCAGTGAAAGCAGGCCTAGGTGATCATATGTCATCTGTGAGATGGTACAGAGTAAATAATTTGATTAAGATTCTGGTTAAACTGGATGTAAAGAATTTTACTGACACCAAGTAGTACAAACATGGAGACAGGAGCCCAAAATATGTTTAACAGAGCTGATGAAACCTGATGAAATTTTGGTCAAGGAGAAAATCTTTGCCAGTCAATACTAAATGGACTTTGCATGTAGAATTGTTTGAAGAAGATTTAATGCCTTCTTTATTTTAATAAACGATTTTTAAAAGACAGATTTTTTTTTTCATGAAATGCTCCTTCAGTAGCTTTATTTAAATTTCTGGAAAACTGAGCAGTGTTGTACTATTTCTTACATTGTGATAATGGTTAGCCACAAAAAGTGAGGAAAACGTTAGTGTTGTCAACATGTGGGCACACCACTGAATATATGAACCACATAGGGCTCAGGACAAACACCCCAAAATATGGCAGTTTGGTGTTTAAAAAAAAACACAGAAGGAGGATCTGTAATACCTTCTCCCACACTTCTTCTCAAATAAAGGTTTTAAAAGTTGCAAACCAAGTTTTGTTTTTTTTTTTTAATTTTACCTTCTCTGTATTATAGGAGCAAAGTTAGGTAGAAATCAATAGGCAGCCATAGGAACAGGCTCTTTAAAGAGTCAATAAAGAAGATGAGAGCACTCCAAAACCATGGCTGGAGGCATATCCTCTGAAGGCCAGGCTTAGAGACAAAGTTGCAATGACTAACCCTACATGTGGGATAAACAATAACTTGAGATCGTACTGTTATTGGTATTATTTGGTCCACTAGGATCCAGATGACATCAGTCACCCAGGTGAGTGACCAGAACATCCAGACCCATCTCTTCCCCAAAATGCCTTTGGTCTTTCCATGTAACCTTGCTACATGACTCGCCTTTCTACTGGATCAATATTAGCTAAGTAGCTATACTTGTAACTCTATAGGTTGATTGTAGTTTGTCCAAAATTGTCCCCACATTGTGAGTTTGCTAGACAAATTACCCCTAAGAAAAGGCCTTGATGACAACCCAGTTTCAGAACCCCTCCTGTCTCTCAGGGGCTTTTTCTCAATAAATCTTTCCTGCTCTTAACCTCCATTGTTCCTTAAAATTCATTCTTAGATTTCAGGAGACAGGAACATGGCACACTGAGCATCTAGCAGTTTGGAAGTTTTATTTCTCCTGAAATGTTGCAGGATTTTGAGAGATGAAGGAGACCAACAGGCTAAACAGAAGAACTTATTTAGCTGCACAGCAGATCAATGGATATGTTCTAGTTTTATACATGTTACTGTGGAGTGAAACTTGTGGGTAGGCAAAGTTTACAGAAACAGAGAAAAGATAATCAATCTGAGACATTTTTGCAACTTTGCAGGCCTCTGTGATCTTATTCAAGTAAAACAAGATATTATGAGAACAAGAGATTATGATGTTACTAATTTCATAATAGAATAAGAAACAACAGTCATAGGGACAGGAGGAGTCTAGGGAAATTAGCTCAGGTTGGGAAAACTTGACTTTTTCTTTTTAAGTTCCACTTCATTGCACCCTTTGATGCTTTCTATAAATGAGTTTCAATAGAAGGCATCATTATCATCATTTATTGTTATGGGGAAGTGGCTCCCTATTAGGCAGAGAATGGTACTTTATTGGAGCCATTAGCCAAGTAGTGGTGTGTCTGTCTATCAGCATCTGTATGGCCAACTGAATGTGTTTGACAAGCAGAAATAAGAAGCAAAGGAGAATGAGACAAACTTCCAAGATAGCCAGAACTATTCCTATGAAGGTCTTGCATCCTCCAAAGGATGAAAACCAGCCTCCAAAGACAGAATCTGGAGACCATCTTTTCCATTATTGGACAAGGTCATGGTCAGTTTCTGGGTTCTGGCAGTAATGTATTCAAAGACCTTTCCATCGTTATTAATCTCTAGGTAGCAGTTAGTTAGATTGAATTTTTGGTATACCCATTTTTCTCGAGTTAGGAGGTAGTCTCAAAGTACAAAGAAATGACCCTTTTATGATTTGAAGGGACCTTGAGTCTGTTTAAGTGACTACTACTGTATTTGTATTTCTCCCTCTCTTGTACCTAGCTATGGATACCTTGCAAGGCTATTGCCAAAGCCTACATCTGTCATTTTAGGATCAGTTTCCCTAGTTCACAGAGATTGGCCTTGATTTGACCTACGATTGCATATAGCCAGCTAAACAAGATCTCATAAGGGAAATACTCAATCTGTTTGGTGGGGTGCACTTGACTCATAGGAGGATCATGGGCAGATCTGATCCTATCTCAAGTGCCAATATTTTTTATGTAATTGTTTGAGTGTTCAGTTTATGCCTCCCACTTTTCCTGAGCTCTGTGGCCTGTAGGCTGTTTGTATTTTCCATTTTATTTTTAACATCCGTGTGAATCCCTAGACTATCTTGGCAATGAATGCTGATTCATTGTCTGATTTCATGATCAGGAGTAGTCTGAATCTTGGGATGACTTCCCTTAACAATACCTTTGTCACCTGTACTTTTTTTGTTCAGATGGGGGAAAGCTTCAACCCAATCTGAAAAGATGCAGACTAGCACCAACATATACTGATAGCCTCCCACTAAAGGCAGCTCAATAAAGTCCATCAGCAAGTTCTCACAAGGGTCAAGTTCTTAGCCAATTTTCTGTAGCTGGGAGAGCCTTTGCTTTGGGTTGTTTTGAGCACAAGTCAAACATTCATTCTCATAACAGCTTGGATAATGGCAATGAGCTGCACCACATAGAAATGATGGCCTACTAACTCCTCCAGTATTGTTTTTCCCATGTGAGACCCTTGATAGCACTGTTTTATAAATCTTGGGGCCATCATTTAAGAGATAGCCAGTCTCTCATCAGAGAATTTCCACTATCCTCTCTTGATACAATTTTTAGATTTTGGGGGCAACTAAACTTTTTCATTTGAGAGTCTCTGGAGGAAGCTACAGGATGAGGAATACAGCCAGTGTCTCTCTTTTGGGTTGTGGGACTGTCACAGCACCTCATTTTGCTTCACCATCTGCCTCTTGGTTTCCTTTGGCTTTTAATGTTCCAGTCTGTTGAAATTCCTTGCAGTGTAAAACAGCCACTTTCTTGGGGGCCCATACAGTATCTAGAAGCTATAAATATTTTAATTGTAGTTTATTTCTTTTCCTCCAGGAGTTGGGATCTCTCTCTCTCTCTCTCCTTATACATACCTGCATAAACATGTAGCATAGCAAAGACATATTTGGAATAAAGAACTCTCTTATCTAGTGTTGGGTGGTTGGGACAGGGAAGGCACAGACAGACAGCCTGTTTACATTCAGTGGCATTTCTCTTGTGACCTTGATCTTTTAAAAGAATTTTTATTTTATTTAAAGAAAAAAACAGAAAAGGGATAGAAATAATATATAATTTTTAAAAAACAGTAATAAATCATAGTTAATAATTACATATTGCCCTCTTAGAAGTTCAAGTTACAAAAGTAAAGCATACAAAGTGGAAAAACAGTGAGACTGCAAACAGTTCTGTTCAATGATCCAACAAAAACTTAGTACTATGGTTATCGATCCTACACACTGAAACATACATGCAGTTATATCCTTTAGAGTATTTTCTTTTCCTATCTTTTTTACAATAGCAATTACACATTTTGGGTTTTATTACTCTACATTTCTTATTACTTTTTACACTAGAAACACAATGTGATATTTATAAATTCTTATTTATCTCACCAATGAAGATAGCCTTCATTTGCCTATGAAGGCCTCACAATCATCCTTTTTTATAGCTGAGTAATATTCCTTTGTATAAAAATGTCACATCTTTTCAACCACTCTGCAGTTGATGGGCATCATGGTTGTTTTCAAGGTTTAGCTATTACAAATTGTGCTGATATGAACATAGGTGCACATATATCACTGTGATATGACATTTTCAGTTTTTCTGGGAAAATACCCAGAAGGAGAATAGATGGGTTGAATGGAACTTCCAATTCTAGTCTTCTGATAATTATAAATACTGATTTCCATAGTGGTTGCACAGGTCTACACTTGCACCGACAGTGGAGCAATGTTCCTTTTTCCCCAAAGCCTCACCAACATTTGTTATCAGTTGATTTCTTGATGGCAGCTATTCTTTCCAGAGTGAGGTGAAATCTCAATGCTGTTTTAATTTTCATTTCTCAAATGACCAGTGATGGTGAACATTTCTTCATGTATTTATTTGCCATTTATATATCTTCATCTGAGAACTGTGTGTTCATCTCAGATGTCCATTTTTGGAGAGGGTCTTTGAATTTTGGGGGCTTGATGTTTTTCAATTCTTTATATGTTCTGGATATAAGTCCTTTCTGAGGGGTGGCTGGCTAAAAGTCTTTCTCATTCTGTGGATTTTCTTTTCACTCTGTTGGTGATTTCTTTTGAAGTGCAGACACTTTTTAATACTATGAGATCCCAGTTGTTGATTCTTTGAAGTGTTTCCCATGCAGTTTGTGTTTTGTTCATGAATTCTATGCCTACCCCTATGTCGGCAAGACTTCTACTTACCTTGTATTCTGTTTTAATATTTAGTGTTTCTGTTTTAATATTTAGGTCTTTGATTCATTTAGACTATAGTTTTGTGCATGGTAATAAGCATGGATCTAGTTTCAGTCTTCAGCATGTGGAGAGCCAACTTTTCCAACCCCATTCATTAAAGAGACTATCTTTCTTCCAGTGAATATTTGTAGTCCCTTTGTCAAATATCAGGTGGCTGATTGTCTTTGTAGTTGTGTTTGCATCTTCTAATCTGTTCCATTGATCTTCAGGTCTAGTTCTTTGCCAGTACCATGCTGATTTTATCACTGTGGCTTTGTAGTATAGTTTCAAATTGGGAATTGAGATGCCTCCTGTCTTGCCTTTATTGCCCAGAATTTTCTTTGCTATTCTAGGTTTCTTCTGATTCCAAATGAATTTTAGGAGTGTTTTCTTTAGATATGTGAGGTATGTCAATGGTATTTTGATTGGGATTGCATTAAATCTGTATAACAGTTTGGAGAGTATGGCCATTTTCACAATGTTGCTTCTTCCTAGCCAAGAGCAAGGAATATCCCTCCATTTTCTAATATCCTTTTCAATCTCATTTTTTAGTGTAACATAATTTTGAGCATACAGGTCATTTACATTCTTAGTTAGGTTGATTCCTAAGCATTTCATTTTTTTAGATGCTATCATGAAGGGTGATATTTCCATAATTTCTCTCTCGGTGAGTTTTTTGTTTTTGTACAGGAATGCTATTGATTTTTTTTATTTAAAGAAAAATAAAACAGAAAGATGGTGGAAATAATACATAATTTCAAAAAAAGTAAGAAATCACTATTTGATAATTGCATATTTTCCTCTTAGAAGTAGTTGTTCAAGTTACCTAAGTAAAGCATACAAAGTGGACATTTAAAGAGTGAGACTGCAAACAAAAACTTAGTTATCAATCTTACACACTTAAACATACATGCAGTTATATCCTTTAGAATACTTTCTTTTCCTCTCTTTTTTTACAATAACTATAATCAATTTTCATAAACTGTTTAGAAGTTCTAAGTAATGCATGAGTCTCTTACATGTATACCTAGTCTTTCTGCATTAGAGGGAAAAGCATCAAAATAAGATAACAAAATAAATTCCTAGAAAAACACAAAATAAAAAAAAATATAAAACAATACTAGGTGATCTACAGTAGTTATTATGATGTCTCTTGTTATTTTCAATAGAATTTTCTGTATCATCAGGCATACTATAATTGAACATAGCAGTACATAGCAATATTAATAAAAACAAAACATTGGAGACATTATAGCACTTCAAAAGCAGTTAATAATCAGAGTGGGTATCCTATTGAATCTTGTCATCTTCAGAGTAGTTGCCTCTACTCTCAGACTTGATACTATTAAGCATACCAGATTCAAATAAAATCAGTCAAGACAAAACAGTGATCTAACAAATCAGATTCAAATATGATCAGTCATAGTAAGACAGTGTAAGTAATACTTACAGTTTAAGTGAACATGAAATTAAGGATAGTTACCATAGTATGTCCTGCTATATTTGGAGTAGCTCTCTGTGCTTTCAAATCTAGTATGAATAGACAGACTGGAACTGCATAAAATCAAACTAAACAGAGAAATAAGAATAATGAGGATTTTAAGGAGGAGCTAAAGATGGCCAATCAGTAAGCAACAAAATATAGAGCCTCCCAGGGAGAAACAACTCATATGCCAGAATAAAACATCCTGGAGAGATCCAGACAGAGGGAGATGGATTATTTTGACACAGAAAGAAATTAAAAAGAAAAAAGCTTGTCAATACACAGCCTCAGGGCTACAATTAGAACAGCTAAAATTACTGGACACAGTGCTTTCACTGCAACCCACCAAGCTGCCTAAACTTGCACCACCCACAACCCACCAACACTGGCAGAGCTGCCAGAACTCATTCCTGCCGTCATTCACAGGAGCCATAGCCACGCTGAAGTCAGGGATTGGTGAGCCCAACAGAGAACAGAGCTGGCAAAGGGACCTTCATTAATCCATGGTCAGTGCTGGTAATAAGACCCCCCACAGGAAGGGTGCGACCAAAAGGGTGACATGTTGGAATCAGGCAGGAGGAGCCTGAATTAGGAATAACACTGACTTCAGTTGGTTGTTCCCTCCCCAGAGCAGATTCATGGGATTTGCTTGGCCTGGGTCATGCCCCTATCTGGGACCCAGTAAGTAGTCCTAAACCAATTCCTTATTCCTAGCACACACTAACCTGGTGGAGGCCCCTGAAGTTTGACTGGCTCTGTGGGGAGGGGCCAGCATACGTAGCCCCTGATTACACCTTAGTGACAAGAGCCAACAGGAGAGGGCAGAAATCCCTCACCAGCAAGTTTCAGAAGAACCATACCAACAAGAAAAGGGGCTGAGACCTACACTATGCAATTGTATGGAGAAAAACAAAACCATGACAAGAGAGAGAAACAAGAAAAAGCCCCCAACTGAAAACCCTGAAAACACTGATCAAGGAGACAGAAAAACAAAAGAGATTGAGGGCAGCAAACATGCAACATCAGACATGGTTTCAAAGGACATTAAGAGATATCTTTGGGACCTTGTAGATGAGCTCAAAACTGAAATATTAAATCAGGTAAAGCAAGATATAAGTAGATTAATAAAAGAAATGCTAAGCATCTCTCAGGAAGACACAGATGGAAGAAGGGAAGAACATAAAAGAAGGAGAGAAACCTTTGATAAAGAATATAAAGAAAACCTAGAATACATGAAGCAGATTCAAAGAGATTACCAGGAAATTAAAAACTCCATTGAAAGCTGGCAAAAGTCCTTAAAACAAACTAAGGATTGACTATAAAAACTTGAAGACAAATTTGCAATGTGTGATCATGAAAGGAAAGATCTCTTAAAAACAACAAGAAAACAGGCAGTAACAATACAAAGGCTAGAAGATGACAAGAGAATCTATAATTTAAGAAAAAGAAATGTGAATGAAGAAGGAGGAATACATACAGGTGAATTACAAAGGCTATTCATGGAAATAATTAAGGAAAACTTCCCAAGCATGGGAAAAGATCAGGAACAAGGGAAAAAATCAGGAACAAGTCAAGGATGTCCACTATCACCACTCCTATTCAATATAGTTCTGGAAACATTAGCCAGAGCAATCAGAGAAGAGAGAGAAATAAAAGGAATAAAGTTAAGAAAGGAAGAAGTTAAATTTGCAGATGACATGATACTCTACATAGAAGACCCTAAAAACTCCATCAAAAGGCTACTAGAGTTAATTAACAAATTCAGCAGTGTAGCTGGATACAAAGTCAACACTCATCAATATCATTCCTGTACACAAACAAAAAACTCCATGAGAGAGAAATTATGGAAATATCACCTTCCACAATAGCATCTAAAAAAAATGAAACAGGAATCAACCTAACCAAGAATGTAAAAGACCTATATGCTAAAAATTATACTACTCTAAAAAAGGAGATTGAAAAGGATATTAGAAAATGAAAGGATATCACTTGCTCTTGGTTGGGAAGAACCAACATTGTGAAAATGCCTATACTCCCAAAACTGTTATATAGATTCAATGCAATCCCAGTCAAAATATCATTGACATGCCTCACAGATCTAGAGAAAACATTCATAAAATTCATTTGGAAACAGAAGAAACCTAGAACAGCAAAGGTGATTCTGGGCAACAATGGCAAGGTAGGAGGCATTGCAATTCCTGACTTGAAACTATACTACAAAGCTACAGTGATAAAATCAGCATGGTACTGCCAGAGGAAATAGACTTGAGCATCAATGGAACAGATTAGAAGATGCAGACAGAACTACAAAGACACTCAGCCACCTTATATTTGACAAAGGGGCTAAACATGTTCACTGGAAAAAAAAGATAGCATCTTTAATAAATAGTGTTGGAAAATTTGGCTTTCCACCTATGGAAGACTGAAACTAGACCCATGTCTATCACCATGCACTAAACTAGTAAAAATAAAAATGGATTCAAGATCTAAATATTAAAACACAAACACTAAATCTACTGGAAGAAAACATAGGTAGAAATCTTGAAGACAAAGGAGTAGACAATGAATTCATGAACAAAATGCAAAATGCACAGGAAGTACTTCAAAAAATTAACAACTGGGATCTCATCTTATTAAAAATGTTTTGCACTTCGAAAGAAATCAACAACAGGAAGAGGAGCTAAAGATGGCCAATTAGTGATCAACAAAATACAGAGCTTCCCAGGAGAAACAACTCATATGCCAGAATAAAACATCCTGAAGAGATCCAGACAGAGGGAGATGGATCCTCTTGACATAGGAAGAAATTAAAATGAAAAAAGCTCATCAAATATGCAGTCTCAGGGCTACAATTGAAACAGACAAAATTACTGGACATGGCACTTTTGCTGA